>VXAD01011617.1:423811-506433 GCA_013399195.1 Dicrurus megarhynchus | reverse complement strand
CGCGGTGCCCGCCGCAGTGCCCCGTGCGATGCCCGGTACCCGGTACCTGCAGCCGCCGCCGCTGCCCGCGCTCCGCCACCCCGCGCTGCCGAGCTCCGGCGGGGGCCGGGGCCGGGGCGGGCAGCGCCCTGACGGACGGACAGCTCCTCCAATCGCCGGGGAAGCACCGCCCGCCCGGCCAATGGGGGGGAAACTGAGGCCCAAGCGAAAGCGGGGGAGACGCAGAGGATGCGGGCGGCGGGGAGAGACGGGAGGGATGCGGGGAGAGGGACGGGGATGGGAGCTGGGGAGCGGGAGAGGGTCCTGTGGCTGGGGGGGAGAAAAGGAGGAGAGGGATGGAGGAGCGAGAAGAAGGGGGGTGAGGAGAGAGCAGGAGTAGGGGTAGGGGTAAGGGCTTCGGCAATACATCAAACCCGCTCTATTTCCCGGCCCCCTGCGCACCTGCAGCCTCGCAGCCCCCAGGCTCGGGCTGCCCACCCTCGTCCGGGGCTGTCTCAGCCTCCCTGCACCCCCAGCAGGCTCATGGAGAAATTCTGGGTTACATCCCTGCGCCAGACCGAGGGGAAAACAGTGCCGAAGGAGCTGCATCCGTGTCTGTGGTGGCAGAGAAAAACGACAGGACTTTGGTCTTTCCTGCAGCTATTGCTGGAGCTGAGCTGGCGGAAAAGGGAAAGTGTAGGAGCAGGTGCAGGGGCATTATTGAACCCTGGACACAAACACAGCTATCGTGGCACTCTCTGCATGGTACGATAATCGTGGCAGACCCTGTCAGGCTGGGCACGGCTGAGTTAATGATTGCAGAGGAAGCACAACCCCTCCAGAGTTGAGGGAGCTGAGCAGGAAAGCTGTGGGATACCCCCAACCCCCTGCATTTGCATTAACACGTTTGTTTGGGCGATTTTCTTTGCTTTTTGGGGACTTGCTGTCACAGTGGTTGGTTTGAGGTGCAGAGGTGGCTCTTGAGCTGTGTCACAGAAGAGTCTCTGGATCAGCACCCACACGTGAGCACGCTGCACCCTCCAGTCCATAAACCACCTGGGCAGGAAGAATCCCAGCAGATGTGATGTGCACGTGTGAGGGTCTGACCACACAGCTCCTGCACGCCCACCCGTGCAGCCTTTGCAGCCCCTTTTGCATTTCTTCCAAGAGCTGTTCCACGTCACTTGGGGATTTGGCTCGTTTCTGCACGCTCACAGATAAATAATTCAGGCCCTGCATGTTTTGCTCCTGAAGTGCAATCAGCGCTCCATTTCCCGGAGTGCACAGCATAACCTGGGTAATGGAAAAGCCCAGCTAACGCTGCAGGAGGCAGAGAGGAGGGCAAAGATGTGGGCAGACATCCAGCTGCCACGCCGAGCCCTGCCGTCCCCTCTCTGCCCAGTGCAGGGACAGCAGTGTGGCACCTTTCCCACAGCTGCTGCCAGAGCTTGGGACACACACGGAACCAAGAGGCTGAGGAAGAAGCAGACCCAGCAGCTCATCAAAGCTCATCTTGGGCTGTGGCGATGTGCTGTTCACATCACTGCCTCCTCCTCATCCTCTGTGGCTCCAAGATGGAGCTGGAAGGCGCTGCCTTTTTTGTGCCATCCTTGCTCCCCGTGGAGCTGGACGTAGATGGGGTCCTTGTGGGGTTTGGTTAAACTGGGAGCTGTTGAATCTGCTTTTAAAGTAAAATGAAGCGTAGGAGAGCCTGTTGTTTACGACAGGCTGTGGCCAGGAAAACCAGGAAACATTTGTTCCATGTATACACACTGATACTGCTTTATTATATACAAATAATTTCCTGCACACCGAAGGTGGGGCAGTGTTTTGGCTGGTGCTGTGCAGTAACTGAGGAATAAGGCCCTGTTTCAAACCCTTTATATTCTAAATAGGGTGGAAAGGACAACAGATGTGCAAAGGTGAAGCAGTGCGTCAAAGGCATCCGAGCTGGGGAATCCCCCAACATTTCCTGTTCCTGGGGAATCCCCCCAACATTTCCTGTTCCACGGTGCAGAGCTGCATGAATCATTGGCTCTGGCTGCAGCGGAATGCATCCTGCTCCTCAGCTCTGCTCACTTCTCCACATTCATTTTGGTCCATCCTGCCTTGGGTGAAGCTGTCGTCAGAGGGGCAGAGTAATTTTTTTACTTAGTTTTTAGTGATTTTTTTTTTTTTTTTGTTCAGCATCTCGAAGTCGGCTACCACTTGGGTGAGGAAGATGTAAAGATAAGGAGAATGTGCTGTGGACTTGCATGAGCTAATAGCAACTGTGATAAGGTATCCAAGAGAGAAACATGTGGCAAGGGGGGACAGAAGTCTGTCTCCTACTAAAATCTTTAAGAGATGCTGGGCAGGCACGGCAAATCAGCCTTGCCATCTCTGCTGATTCACTTGTAAATAAAAAGGAGTCTGTCCCAGGGGCACCTTTGTTTAAACTCCGGTTTTTCAAACCCTGGGGCTCAGCATGAGCCAATGCACACCTTGCTGTGGGAGTGGCAGAAGGCTCCTCCAGAGCCTTCTGGGGCTTATCCCAAAGATCTTGGTAGCTGTTCTAAGGGATAGGAGAAGCTGGAATTTGTTTCCCAAAGCCCAGAGGTTGTTTCTGAAAGCACGGGGGCCGTGTCTGCCTCTGTCCATCCTTGGAGCTGAGAATTATCAGGGCAGTGACAATAATAAACAATGACAAGGAGACTGGTAACTGTATTAGTAGTGTTATTACTAATGTTATAATTAATATACTATTGTTATTGTATATGTTACTATCTCCTCAGGTTTGGGGCGCACTCATCATTTTAGTTAGTCTGAATTCCTGATTTTATGGGTCATGTTAACATTTGCAGATATGCCTGCACTGGTTTTCATTCAATATTTCACACCAGGATGGATTTATGATGTGTTGTACTCCTGTCAGAAGCTTTGGGAGTGTCAGCAGCTCTGGGCTGCCATTTTTTATAAATCTCCATAAATCATTAAAACTCTGGGTTTAATGAATGCAAATTCAGTGCCACAGAAGGGAAGTCACTGGCTGGGGGCACTCCCAGAGCTGGAGTCTCTCTGTTGTGAGCAGATGTTGAAAGATGTTCCTTCAAGTTCAGTCCTGTGAGCCACGTGAGGGCTGAGATGATTGTGACAATCTTTTGGCTAAACCTGTGCAGACATCAACCTTCTCAATGCCCATCAAATCTTGTTTTTCCAAGATCCACAGAGCTGACAAGGCAAGAAATGGGAGTTATTGTACATTCATCATGTGAAGTCCAGTTCTGGGAGCATTTGCATTTTTAATATAGTTAAGTGTGCATGTATTTACAAGATTAGATTAACATAGCAATAAACAATTTATTTAAAGGCATAATGTCTCATATGGATTTCTGGTGCCTGAATGACCATTTCCTAATGCTGCTGTTATAAATATTTCCATGATTCACATCTCCTGTTGCAGAACAAGCAGCGAATCTCCAGGAAGGAAGAACGGATCTGGATTTTTTTTTTCCAGAAGAAGATTTTTTTAGAGTTTTATTATAACTCTAATTTGAGCCAGAAATCCATTCACAGGAAACATATAATAAATAGCCAATAAAGATGGGATTTTTCAAGAGTGCTGGTGCTGGTTTGCAGTGGGAAAATCACGTCTGAAAATCCCCCCCTGGGATTTTTACCAGACTTTGTGTTATCCTGTTGTAAGACGCTGTTGGCCTTGCAAACTGGACCATCAGAATCTGCTCAGTTCTGTGAGCTGCTTTTATTATTACAAGAGCAAAGGTTCCTGTAAATGCAAGGGTGAGCTAGGAGGTTTAAAGTAGCTGCTGATTAAACAATGGCAACTGGTGGCAGAGGCATCACAGAGCTGAAAGCGTAACTGTGTTTAAGGAAGAATTATACAAATTTATGCGTGACAGATGCTTTGGTGGCTGTTAAACCCCATAATCTCTGTGAAAACCTCTAGCTCAGGGTGTCCCTGAGGTGCTGGTTATCTCTGGCCAGGGCAGTGAGTGTCCTGCTCTCACCCTCTTTATAAAGCAACAGCACTGCCCCACTGGGCCTGTGGATTACTGGGAAGCTGTATTAGAACTTTATTACTCAGCATGTGCAAAGTATGATGTGTTAATTTTGAAAGAGATGAGGGAGAGCTGGAGCTTCTCTCTGAGAGATTTCTGAAGGGTCTGAGCTCTTTTTCCTCGGGTCTTTCCTCGTAAGTGATGTGCAGACACCGCAGCCTTCCTTTCCTAAGAGAGAAACACAAGTGAGTTCTCACACTCCAGCTGAGTTTTATTGGAAGGAAATACGACATTAAATTGTCAAGAATGATAGCAAAGTCCAACGACACCATCATCTGAAGGGAAAACACGCTGAGGCCGAGCGCGGCAGCCGCAGGTCTGTCCCTGCAGAGTCTGAGCAGTGCGTGGCACCCGGCAGCTCTGCATCCCCACCAAGGACATGTCAGCCTTAGGAGTTAAAAGGCAAATTTTCACTGTGCTGATGATAAGCACAGTATTTTTGTAAATGTTGCTTTTTGGCAGAAAGCAGCCCAGATTTGCAAAGCCACACCACTGGTGTGTTCTGGGTGCTGTTGCCATCAACACCCCCAGCCCCTCTCAGGTCTGGGCCTGCTGCTCTGGGCAGGCTGTCAGCAGCACAAGGGCTCCTTCTCTGTCCCAATGTGCACAGGAGCTCCTCAGCTGCGTGTGGGAGTGCTGCAGAAATGCAAACAGAAATTAATAATAACAATGTTTACAATCCATATCATTGCATGTGTCATGCTTTAAATTCTTTGAGCATAACCAACGTGCCAAGTTCTTATTTAGGAGGGACTGTAAATCATGGCCTCTCTCCTGAGATGAGGGCTGGGACAAGGCATATGCTGCACCTTACCTTCATGGGTTGCTAGACCCAAAGCTGCACTCCAGGATGAGGATCACCACCTTGGAGAACTGTGGGAATCCCCCAGCTTGGGGAGGGAGTGAGGGCAGAGATGTGCCCCAATCCTGCCTTTCCTCTGTTCAGGTTACTGTGGAGGAAAAGCTATGAAGAACAATCAGACAAAACCATATAAAATCAGAGCATTGCGACAGTTCAGAATTCACCACCTTCTTGTACCACGCAGGAGTGCAAATGGGACTGTGGGGAAAATCCCCTGCACCCTGGTCTGTGCTCCTCAGGCACTCGCTGTGCTCTTGGCACCGTGTCCAGTGGGAATATTTAGTCCTCATTTATCAGCAGCACAAACTCCAGCACAGCAAGGAAGAGCACACTGAGCTCTCACAGGGCATGAGGGAGGCAGCAGCATCTTGGAGAAGATCCCAGCCATGCCTGCGGTGTGTGGGAAGTGGTGGAGAGCACCAGCACCAGGGTTTGAGCTCTGGTTCTGGCTGAGCTGCCACGGTCAACACATTGTGTTTGTAGAGCAAGAGGAGATCTGTTCATCAGAGCAACACCCTTCCTCCTTACGTGTGTTTCTGAAGTGTAATCACCACCAAACTGCCCGCTTAACACTGCTGCTCTCTTGCTAGAAAACTAGAGAAAGAGCTTATTCTCAGTCACCAAAGGGCCTACTTTTTATTTTAATAAAGCCTGATGAAAAAACAACATTATAACTAAGGCATGGACTTTTAATTACTTTATTTCATAATCGTTTTTTAGGTTCCTGTTGAACTAACTGAGTCTTTCAACTTTTTTTTTGTTCTTGGCTTAAAATGCTGGCACAAGCATTGCTCCAGCTCTCAGCAGTTTGCTCAGCCCAGTGCCCCCTGCAGATTTTGGTAAATGCTGCCACTGCAGTGCAGTGAGGTACAGAGGTTTATTGACAGTGATATCATCTGCCCGTGGGATATGGGAGATGGTCGGGAGCAGCATGTGCTTGGGAAGAATATATTCCAGCATGATCTGCAGCAGGCAGTTGGCTGTATTGGAAAGATTTCCAGATAGCTATCGATTTTCCAGTCCTGTAATTAGTTCAGAGATTTTAAACATAGAAAATATTGCTCCAGAAATTGATTTTTTTAATTGTTCATAGCACCAAAATGTGGTGTGACTGCGAAGCACGTCACATGCTTCCTGCAGAGGAAGACTTTGAACTTTGGAAAAATATTATCCCTCTAAATATGGAGAAGAAATCACGAGGCTAATTCTATCACTATCTCAGAGAAGGCCTTGATCACACTAGTTCTGGCTGATTTTGAAAATCCGAGTCTGGAATGTCTCCTTTTTTTTTTTTATTAATTGCTTCCAGGCAACATTTTTTCACCTCTAATTATCAACTGAAGGAAGATGTCTCTTCTGTTCTCTGAAGGGGAATTTGGGTCTTCTCCTGGGAGGTGAATGAGCTGGTCACTCCTTCATGGTGACTCAGTGGCCTCATTGCACACCCAGGGTGGGGTGGCTGTTGCTTACGGAAAATAAGAGTAGATAGGTCCAGTAAAACCCAGACTTTGTCTTCTAAAGAAGCTGTTATTTCTGTCTAGCAGGATAATGTCAGATATTTTCTGTGGTGGCAAAGCCAGGAGACCTCAACAGAGGCAACAACGGCACTGCAGTTAGGGAAGTTATTAGAATTATTTCATCTCATTGCTCAACTGTGCCAGGCATTCAACAAATAAGTTGAGTCACTTCTCTGAAGAACTTGCAAATGAAGAAGGTTGGGCAGAGGATAAAACCCTCCAAAAAGATAATTTCCACTTTACAGGGATTACATCTTGTGATGGAGTCACACAGGCAGTCGGAAAATTTGTGTACTGTGAGGTTTCTTGCAAAATCTGTGAAATCCCAGGAAGCGAGGAGAAATGTTCCTTTTTAAAGCCCCAAACCTAACAATAATAAAAATAGTCCAACTGGAGGATCTGATTTGGTTGAGAAACTGCTTCTGCAACTATATAATTCCCAAATAAACCCAGTCTCAGCAAAACCTTGGGAAGTCTCAGGAGCTGGGAAGTGCTGCAGTTAAAGTAAATTTACTAAGACATTAATGAACCTGGGGCTCTCCCCTCCCTCACCCACAGCAGCTCCCGAGGCAAGCGGTGTCAGACCAAGGCATGAATTCTCCTCCTGCACATGCAGTCATTGCAACAGCCCAGTTTTATTTTCTGCAGGAAAATGGTGTCTCTGGGAGCATCTTTACATGAGAATCCTATAGGAGAAAGGAAATCCTGTAGAAGGAAAGGAGGAGTAAATGCTGCTTTATTTATATTTTACTGTTGGGTTTTGGACTAGATGATCACCGAAAGTCACTTCCAGTCCCAACCGTTCTGTAGTTCTGTGCATCTTTACCTCCCCAAACAATTTTTGGGGTCACCTGGATTCCTGGGAAGCAGGATTTGGGGTATGGATGAGAGGAGTGAATTGCAAGTGCTTCCCCCATCTCCCTCTGCTCTAGGACAGGTGGATAGGAGGAAAAATAGGAAGTATTTCACCCCAAGAATCTATCCCATCTTTGTGTAAGTGAGTCTGCCTTCCATGAGGGCAGAATGGGATCCACTGGGTTCCTGGTATTTTGGGAAAGCACCAGGCAAGCCTTGGTGCCCCTTAATCACGCACTTTTGGGGTTAAGCGACAATCAGGCTTTTTGGGAGTTACCCGCTCCTTTCCTGAGGTGGGAGGATTTGCGGGATGACCTGCGGACATCTCTCAGTTCTCTTCTCCCCGCGGAATTCCTACCGGATTAAGGATGGGAGCAGCCGAGTTAGCCCAGTCTCACTCTCCCATCTAGTGGTAAAACAAGGAAAAGTGGTCCAGGCAGGAAAAAAGAAACTTTCGCTTTCCGGAGCTTTTGGACGGGTATCGTGTGGGCTCAGTTAAAGCCGTAATCCCCAGGTCGGGAATGTCACCGAACTGATCCAGAGGGACACACAGCAAAGTGCAAAGGTGGCTCTGAGTCCTTCCCCTGGTCCAGTGGGGTTTGGGGTGCCCCTACTCCGGGAAAGAGCCATGAAGCAAAGATGTTTGCACACTGAGGAGCCCGGGAGGAGCAGTCTGGATGTAAAAGCACGACCTTCTTGAGCAAAACAATCTCCTAAAGCACTCGTGGAGGGTGGGAGGTGGAAAATTTTACAGCCACGTCTTCCCACAAATAACCTCTTGTCGTCATATAACCACACGTGAGCCCCATGGCTGCTCCACTGCCTTCTCAGAAAGGCCTCTGTGGTCCCCAGAAAGCAGGGGGAGAACAACCCACAAAGGCTGGTGCACAGGCAAGGTCAGGGACCCACAGGCATCCTCTCAGGAAATGTGCTTTTGGAGGTGTGAGCTGGGGCTGCGCTGCTGAGCTTGGGGTGCAGAGCCCAAAACTTCTGCAGTGCAGCAGCCTCTCCTGGGAGAGGACTGGGGGAAGCTGGAGCATGAGAAGGTGGGTTACTCTGAGCTGCAAAGCTGTCTTTTATTCCAGCCAGACCCACAGAGCTGGAGGGGAAGGGTTTCACATCTCCCACAAAAATTTAAGACGCTCAAGGTGATTCAGGCAAAAAAATCCCCCCACTTTTTCCATGAGAAACTGGTGCAGAACCAGCTCAGTGAGGGCCAAGCACCATGGGGGTGTTTTTCCCTAGGCTGGGGAGGTGCAGGGGCTCAGGTTCTGCAGGCCAGGATTCAGGAGGCTGAGATTCCCACTCCAGGGCCCACAACTCGGTTCCAGAGACCTGAGATGCAGATTGGATGAACCCTTACAGAAGATTTATGTTCTCGTGTCAGCCAGAAGATTTGTGGTATTTCCTGGAAGGCTGGATGATGTTTCACTTTCAGCAAATAAGGTCAAAATCACAAAGAGGGGGGGAAAAAAGTCATCTCTCATGGATCAGCTCTTTGCCAGCCCCAGAGGTGCAGGTGTTTGTCTCGCATCTCTGTTCATATAAAAACACTTTCCTGGAGCAGCACGCTGCTAAACGTGGCTTTCCCGAGGGTGTCACCCACACAGTCTGCAGCACAAACAGACTCAGCTGGGAAAAGATAACTCAGAGGAGTACGGGATTCACACCTACACTACCAGATTATAAAAACGAAACCAAAAGGAAAAGGTACTGGGCAAGTTTGGAAGGGTAAAAAGGGAAAGATTGGTCGGGTAAAAAGGGAAAGATTGGTCAGGTAAAAAGGAAATCGGCAGGAAGTTCCTCAAGCAGCATCCCCACGATGCCAGAGAGGGATGCAGGATGGATCCAGCATCGGAGGCAGCCGGTGACGGGGCCGGGGCACCTCGGGGGATGCCCGAGGCCGTGCTGGGCTGTGCTGGTGGGACGGGAGGGCGCTGGGCTGTGCACGGTGCAGGGGCAGCAGGGTGGGCACTGGCACAGGGTGCTGGCCCCGGCTCAGCCACCGCATCGCTCGGATCCCGGCGTGTCGGGAGAGGGCAGCCTTGGCCAGGGGCGGGTGAGGGAGGGAGGATCCGAACCCCGCCGGCCCAGCACCGCCCAGGAAAAGCTTAAAGGAGAGCGTTTGAGTGCCCAGTGTGGAAAAGGGGCTTGTTCCGATGAAACATGAAGCCATTGGCTCTGCCGGAGTTCAAGCACCGTTCCGTCTGCATCCTCGAGGATGTCCCAGGACGTGTCCGTGCTGGTGGGATGAAAGCACACCTGGAGCAAGACTCACCGTGACCTGCTGCTCCAAAACCCCCTCTCCAGAAGACTTGTAGACATAAATGAGGTTTCCCTTCTTCACTGCAGACCACCAGGCTCATCCATTTGGCTGCAATAGCACCACAGCCTGGGGACCCACCTGGGACATCCTGAGCTTGCAGCTCCAGTGACTCACCCGCAATCCCTCCCCGGAAAGCGTGTTCCCTGCTACAGCACCAAAAAAAAAAAAAAAAAAAGGAAAAAGTTAATGGAAAGACAAGCTGGAAACGTGGAAGCACGGTTAATGCTACTGCTGTGATGCTTCATTTGAGCTGCAAAGAGAAGATAAAGTTCTGCCTCCCACCAGAGATGTCACTGGGGAAAATGATTCCTTCCTTCTCTAAATGGCATGGCATTGTTTCTTCTCTGCAGCTTGCTGCCAGCTCGGTGTCACTGCCTGTTTCTCCAGGGCAGTAATCTGGTTAACTGGCAGTAGCGGTGCCCTCCATCCAATCTCCCCGCCACCCTCCCCAGACAAGATCACTACAAAAGATATTCAAAAATAGATTCACCTAGGAAAGAAGAACAAATAAGGGTTGCTCTTGGCATGTGAATAGCTAATGAAGACCCACTTAGCAGTCTCGGCAGGCTCATCAGCCTCGGCGGCTGAGCCTTGATTGTGTGTCTGCATCGCCGTTCCTCTTCTCTGCTCATTAGACCCAGGTCAAACGAAACACACACAAACCGTGGCAGAAATGCTAAAGAACCGATGGAGATGGTCATAGCGGTGACCCATTCCAACTGGAAAATTACGGGTTAGGAATTTTTATTGCCTGTTACGTGGAGCTGTTTCATCCAGCACCCAGGGGTAGGTCACTTCTAATCCCCGAGGGTGAGATCCAGCCCGTCACACTGTCCCACATCTCTCATTGACCTGGACAGTCCTGCATGGGGAGCACTGGGGCACATTTTGGGGTTGTTCGGGATCCAGTGTGCTGCTACTGCCCAAAGAGCTGCACCAACCTGGGTACAAAGGCAGCAGGTGAGGGTGGAAGGGGTGACACATCTGCTTGGCACCCATCTCCTGGAGCAGCTCTGGCAGTGACTGCCACCCTCATTGATCACTGCACTGCTCTCCTCTGCCCAGAAAGACTTGTCCCTCTTAGCATGAGATGATTCAACCAGATGTGCAGTCCTGTGAAACTGTAGTGAATACCATACATGGATACACTAGGAGCTCTATGAATACAGGGAATCCTCTAACAGGATTTTCTTCTTAAACACCTTAGGACACTGATTTCTCTCTTTCCTGAAACCAAATATGGTGGGCTCAGGCACTGCAAGCTGAAGTTAGTTTTAATACTATATTTGCTAATAACCTGGAAAAGAAGAAAGGGAACAAAAACTGTAAGAATGAGCAAGGCAGCCTGATCCTGCCTCATCCTGTCTTGATTGTCTGTCACTGCATTGTGGCAAAGCATAAGATGGGAGAGGGATGCAGAGCTGTGAAGCACCGTTGCCAGAGGATTCTGCTGCAGTGTGGATTATGTTGGTGTAAAATCTGCTCTGTTCTACTTGTCTGTGCTCTGAGACCTCCGTGACAGTGATTACTCACAGAACATTCCGTCTTCACTCCTCTCTGTTCCTAACCTAACAAACCATCCTTTTCTCACCAGTTCTGGGTCAGAGGAAAATGTTGTTATTAGGTTACCTCTATTTTATGGTCTCTTAATTATTTCCACCTCTGTGATTACACTAATTAGCTAACTGGTTTCTAATGGCTGTACAGTAGCTTGCATTACACTTTCATTAATCACAGCCTTAGCCAGCCTAGTTAAGAGTCCCTGATTTTTTGCATTATGATTTGAAATTATTAAGTGCAAAAGTAATCTGAAGGGGAGAAAGGAGTCAATAGGAATAGACACCACCTTCTCCAGCAGCTTGGCGAAGAGCCTCTGATATATTTAGAAATGTTATGATTCACAAGAACCCGCCAACCATTTACTTAGTATCTATAAAAATAAGAAAAAAAGGTAAGTCTGAAGTTTTCAATCACAACTGTTAAAGGCTCCCTCTCACTTCCTTTGATTCGAGGCAGTTGACTGACACATTCAAATGGGATCAAAAATAAAACAACTGACAACACATCTCCTCCATCCTGATGGCTGTGACCGAGCACTCGCTGCAGCTACACCCAGGACAAAACAGAAATGAAAATCAAAGAGGAGGTTGAGTTTTCACTGCTGGAAAAACATTTCTCTGACAGCTCTCAAGACCTTCCTATAAATCCTTGCCTAGGGAGATTATTTGATGTGCTAAAGGACTTCTTAAAATAATCAAAATTAAGAACAAAGCATCTCACACTGGATAGCTTAAATATCTGCACAGGGGAGTGTTCATCATTGGTTATGCTGGAAAGTCAGAATAACAATAAAAATAATAATCAAATAATATTTTTATTATTATTTTTATTGACACCTACGTAACAGGAGAAGTTCAAAAGGCTGTACAAACACCAAGAAATTAATTCTGCCAACCTGCTGCATATCAGGCACCCAGTTCAGTGAGGTGCTTCACTGCAGCACAGTTTTAGTGAGCACTAAGTCAAATGCTTTTAGGAGGTGGGACAAGGGTGACGATGTTCTCGCCTGCCAGGGTGTCTTTGACAAGGAGCTGGAGGCAGAGAACCTTCATTTCCTGAAAATAGGAGGCTGAAGAGGCCCCATGACAAGCAAACGATTAAATAGGAAAAAGAAGTAACAGTAATACTGAGCAAAACATTGCTTCAGGGACAAATTTCTTCTTGGTTTTAGCACAGATGTTGATATTGCACACTCAGAAATGGCTGTGTGGAAGCACGTTATTAGATGGTGCACAAAAGCAGAGAGCTGGATTTGCAAGGGAGGAACTAAAGCATTTAAAAATTAAAAGACATTTTAAAAATGCCTCCTGAAAGGCATCTTTTCTCTGAAGGAGAAGTTATGAGTAGAGAGACTGAGCTTCCCCAAATCACAGAGTCTTAAAGCCAGAGCCTGTCAAGCACTTTTCCAACACTTTGCTTCAAGAAAACGGAGCTCTGGTGGGAACTGTCGCTTCTGCAGATCCCCTGAGGGCTCCTCTGCGTGTGGAAAGGCTGTGCCAGGCTCAGCACCCAAAGCCAGCCTGGGTGGGAACTCCTGCATCACCTCACCTGCAAAAGTGCGTTCATGTGCTCAGGAACACACCTGGAGCAGGGATCTGCACCGGGCCAGATCTCCCCAGGGCAAGCCCCTCCCAGACACCCATCCTGCCTGATGCCCACACCTCTGCATGTGAACTCCAAACAGGTTATGCAGGCAGCACCCTCAGTGCCTCCCAGGAAGATCCCACAAAGCACAAGGGCACGCTTTTCAAATTAATGATTATAATTTCAAAACCCACGTCCCTCGGGAGGAGGGAATCCTGAGCCCCGTGGGCTGAGGGAACCTCAGGCTGAAGCAGAGCCGGATCATTTTGGGCCTCACGCATGCGAAGGTGGCACAAAGCGAGGCCCGCACACAAAGGTGATCGCTCTGCACTTTGCATATTCCCTCTGTGCACCGGGCTGGGATTTTTCATTTCATCCATAATTCATGGTTTGCCGCAGCGACTCCACAGAGGCAGCACAGGACCTCAGCCCCGCTGATAACAAGGGAAAGGCAGAGTTGCTTCTGTTGCCAGACTGCGAACTGTAGAGCTCGGGTCCAGCCGGCCCCTCCGCTCCATCCCAATTAACCTGCAGGCAGAGGTGTGAGCAGACAGCGACACGAGGGATGTTTGCCCCTATGGATAAGTGGCTGCAAGTGGCCACTGCCAGCCCCACACGAGCCCACGCTGACCCTGCTGTGTGGGCTGTTGGTAGCCAGGGCAGGCTGTGCCCAGCCCAGCACAGGGCTGTTGCTCCTCCAGCGCTGCGCCTTTGCTACACGTGTACGTGTGATTGCTAACCCAGCGCAGTGTTTGATGCCCCTGCACTGCTAGATTTTGGGGCCAGGCTGCTTTTCTTTTTCACCTGGCCCCAGCAGTGCTGAAGGGTGACAGTCCTTGCTGACCCTGTGCACGGGGAGGTCACCGTGCCACGCCGGCTGTGTCACACACACGGAGCAGCCCCCGCTCCCTCCCAGGGCTATAAACCTTCCTCCTCCAGCCCCGCTGCCTTTCCTCTCCATAACACACAGACCAAAAAACCCAGTTTGTCGGAAAGGAAAGTGTTTGGGGAGATTAAAATGTAAATGTTGCACTTGGCTTTTCAAAGGGGGTTTGATATTTTACTTGTGACTCTGCAAGGAAATAGATTTTTGATAACTCTGCGGAGCTGCTGCTGCCCAGCCACTGCTGCAAACAGCCAAGACCTTAATAAATAAATTCTCTGTCAGGCAGCTCTGAAAACCGACTTGCTGCTGGTTTGGAGAAATACTGGGAATTTCAAAGCAGTCTTGCACAAGGAGACCTGTAATTACAGCAGCCTCTCCTACACTGCCTGGGTTTGGGAGAGGGGGAATGCACAGTGTCCTCCTCGACAGTGCTGGCAATAAACACTAGATATTATTTTTTACTACATTTATTAACTTGAAAATATGGGGAAAGGGCCATGTCAGGTGTCATGCTTTGCACTAGATATCACCCATGGATGGGACATTAAAAGAGAATGTGAAAATAATTCAGACAGAATTCCTGCCTGGCTTGGCTCTGGCTTGCAATCTCATCTCCTTGGAAAATCTGCAGAAAGGTCTGCCTGAACCCAAAACTAGGTCCTTCCCGAGGCAATTTTTTTCCTTAACTTTATGTGATGGATCCAGGTCTCTTTTCTCTGACTCTCTGAGTCTGCAGAACCTTGCACCGCCCTCAGCACCCAGCACCATGCACAGCTTTGGCTCCATGCTGACAGACACCTGACACCGTGGCCTGTGCATTATCCAGGCACCTTGTTGATCCAGACTGCTGTAAACACTGGGGAAATTCAGGGAAAAAAGTAATTAAAAGCAGTTTGCTGACTTTCTGCTGACCACCAAAGCTCCTGTCCCCCCACCAGTGTGACCAGACCTGAGCTGCTGGGATTTTTGCATCCCCAATTGGGACACATTTAAATAGTTGAACGTCAGTATAAGAAGTTCTGGGCACAAGGCTCTCATTAGAAAACTGTGACCACATAAATATGCACAGCTTTATTACCAAAAAGCTTGATGAGTTTAAATTAACCCTCCTCCCATAATACATGTAATAACCTGAATATGAGCACTGCACAAGTAGACCAGCAGTGCTCAGAAATGATCAGCAAGGCAAGAATCACTCACAGGATTAATCTGGAAAATAATTTCAAACAATTGAGATCTATATGAAAATGAACAGACCACACATTAATAGAGCTTGAGCCTGCTCTGTAAACTTAGCTACTCACTTTTTATCCCTTAAGTAAACTAGGAAGAGTAATGTATTTATAGCCTCTTGACGTAAGTAGCCTCAGTGAAATATTGTATGTAATAAATATTCTGCCATCTCCGAGAGCCTACAGGACAAAGCGGTACCAAGGTACTGCAAAGGCAAACTGTGTGTGGCTAACGAGTCTTGGTGAGCTGCCAGCCAGCTGAAAACACTGAAATGAGAGAAAGCAATGAAAATATAGACTTTATTAATATTGGAGTGAGTTTTATTAACACAACCGCAATGCAAGGTCAGTGGGTAAAGATTTTTCCCTATCAGCTTTGCAGGGCACCTTTAATCATTGCTTTCAACCATCACCTTGGAGTTTGGTCAGCTTTATGCCAATGTTTTGTTGTTTGTCAATCATTTTCTCCACTGGTTTTTCCCCCCTTTCCTTTCTGATGCAAAAATCATAAGATCTTGGCCCTTTTTCCCTACCCCGTGCTGCCAGCATTGCTTTTTATCCAATTACAAATTACACAGTGCATCTGCATTAAACCAAAATGTGTTCATCACTAATTTTAAATAAGGATGTCATTTGTAAATGCTTTATTCATAATTAATGGAATTATTACTGGGTGCAGCCACATTCTTCATCCATGTACTGTAAGATATGCTGTAAAGTGCATTAGTAAAAAGCTTTATAGATGAGGATATGACAACCCGACTGTGAAGCACATTACGTGATGTACTGTGGCTACTGTTGTAACAATCTTCATACAAGATTTTAAGCTATCAGTCAGCCAGGGGCTGATTGATAGTGTAAATGTTAATAATTAATAATAGGATAATGTTGATAGCTGTGATTCTATGATGAGTATGGATTTTTTTAGTTAGTATTATGCTAATATGCATTATTCACTGAATCATAAAATCACATTAGGGATGAGAAGGTCCCTCTGGCTTTCCCCATTCATATCACTGATGAGTCAATGCTGCTTCTTCCTAACATTTCCAAAGCAGCTTTTTCCTCTGCCTTTCTGCATGAAATCTCTAGGTTAAGAAGTGTGTTTTAAAACAAATTTAGAGCCCTGAATACGTGCTGACCAGAGTGATGTGTAAAGTCACGGCCTTCAGGAGAGGAGTACAAGCTGCCTGCTCTAGGCATGGGAGAGAGAGGACATGAGGAACCCTCTCCTTTTTTTACAAGAAAATAGTTTAAAACGAAGGAATTGCCACTGCAATTCCTTTCACTTTGGCACTTGAATCCTCCAGCAAGTTGAAACCCTCAGGCACATGTACCTTGTGCAGTGGCTACAGGAAGGTCCTTGGGCTGATGAGCAACAGGTAATGCAGGTGGGATGTGAAGGTGGAGACACAGGAGAGAGAAGCAGAGGGAGCTGTAAAGTGGCTCAATAGTGATGTCATTTTTTTTTCAGCTGACATTATCTTTTTTTATATCCACTAGACAGGATGAAAACAGGCATTATGTCATGCGGGGGGAAGTGAATGTCGGTTTGCCGCCGGGCACAGACTCCTCAGAGGATGTGAAATGCCAATAGCAGCCTCCAAGTCAGGATTTAGAAATGGATATGGTGTAATGGTCCCGGGGACGTGCTGGATTCCAAGGTTCCCAGCAGGGAAATCTCCCCTTCTCCACCCAGAAGAATTGTCTCCATCGCCCGTCTCACGGCCGCCCTCGCAGGACCAGAGATATAATTTTGCCTTCTCCAGTTTCAAAGCCTGAGATTCAGGAGAGCTCCTTCCTGATACTCAGCTGGTTGTAGATAACCTAAGCCAAAGGCATCAGATACGCTGAGCTCACTGGCATTTTCCTGCTGGCACGGTGTCCGACAGGGAAGGGTGTGCTCCACGCACCCCCTTAATGACATTTTAATTCCTTAAATTGTGCTAACACCCACCCGGCTCTCTGGCAGTACAGGAACACAGCTTATGGACTAGTGTGAGAGCCATGTTCAGGGAGACAGGAAGTGCTTGTTAGTGCAGGAATTCTCTTCTTAAGGAAATTATTATTGGTAGCTTTTTCTTAGAGAGATGAGAGTGCTCAGAGCTGATCACTGATTGCCTTTCCCGTCCCTTCTCCTTCCCCACCTCTTGGACTTTGTGTTTGGCTTTTCAACGTTTTTATTTCAGATAAATCTGCAAGCACATTTCCAGGTGGATGTCACCAGGATCCACTTCCTCCCAGCCCACAGACAGTCTGTCTCTTATCTCACTTACATTAGTATCAATTATTTACAGCAGGAATGCTAAATCATGAAAACCAAGTTGCAGCAAAGCTCTGCCTTGGCTGAGTACCCCACACTGGTTGCAGCTTCCCGAGCCCCTGTGCTACTGGTACTTGGCCTTGCAGAGCAACAGCCGTGAATTTCTTCCCCTTTCAGAGCTGCAGAGAAGAGCAGTGCCTGGGCACCCAGAGCCCATGTTCTTCATGGAGATAAAAATCATGAGGGAGTGCATTAGGCAGCGTGTCTGTAGGGAAAGCTCTTCCACGGTCGCTAGGTTTTGGAGCAGCACAGTGCTTGCCAGAAGGTTTCTTTTGCTTTTCCTTTTCCCTCCTTCCAAAAAGTCTTCATGACACTTGAAAATAACATCTGGGGGAAGGACCATGTCCAATCCATGGGTGATGGAGCTGACTCCCCAAAGCAGGGTGCAGCCAGCCTGCCTGGGGCTCACCACCCCTGTGTCCACTACACGTGTTGTTGCCATTTCCCTCCTTCTCCTTCTTCTCCTTCTCCTTCTCCTTCTCCTTCTCCTTCTCCTTCTTTCTCCTTCTCCTTCTCATGGGTACAATCTCCCTCTTGGGAGCCCATAATCTGGGGAGAAGAAGCTCTTTCCCCGTGAGGTTTGAATGAGGCTCTCACATGCAGTCACTGATGAGTTCCTTAAATGACTGAGTGCAAAAAGGCTTTTTTAAAATTTTTGATGAATAGTATTTAAACATGACTAACTAAAATCTCCAATAAATGGGGGTGTTATGTGCCTTAGGACACTATAAATACAAGTGGCTGGGCTCTCTTTATGTCTTTATTCTTTGGATACAGAACAGCAGAAGTGCTTTGCCTCTGTTGGGAAGTTCACCATTAAGTGGGGTGATGCTTCCACCCTTGACCTTGTATGAGTGCCTACATTTGAATTTCCAGTAATTCTTCTTATTTTTCAGATACGTTTGCTCCAGAGAAGCTGTATTTTCCTAGGTTTGGTTCCTCACCCAGCTCACTCCTACTTTGCTCATTACAACTCACAGGAGTGAAAAGGAACCCCTGAGAAAATAAAAAGAACAAATAAACCCTTCGAAACTTGGTTGTAGAGAATATTCAGAGCATGAGGAGATCTCCTGAGTGCAGACCAGAGCCAGCAGATGCCGGCCAAGCTGGTTTTGACCCACTGTGGGATAGCAAGGTGGTTGTCCCATGAGACCCAAGCTAGTCCTGAGGCTGCAAAGCTGCAAGCCTACAACACAGAGCCTTAAAGGGATCCCCCAACCACCAGTGGCCAGTTCAGCTCGGGAGGGATGGTTCTGAGCACCTTTGAGCATCCCCGGCAATGGCTGTGGCTGTGGTCCATGATGTGGAGCTGAAGGGCAGGGCTTGCCTTGGCTGGAGTTTTCCATAGCTCAGAGGATGGTGCTGGACATGGAAACCTTCAGCCAAGGCAAGTCCAGTGCCCAGCCCTAAACGAGCCTTGGCTGGTGCTTTGCTGTCACCCATGGGTGTGGTTTTGGGCATACACAGGGACCACTCCTGGAGGGGAGGTACACAGGGGAGGATGGAGAAAAGGAAGGGTGTTCTCATTCCAGCCTGCTGTGAGTCACTTCATTAGCCCTGACCCTGTTTGACCCTTTTACTGTTATATCAGCCTAACTGTTTATTTTCCTCATAACACTAAAACCAAATCGATTACCTTTGTCTCAAAGCCCTTTATGTGTCTCGGCGCCCAGGAACAGCCCTGCTTTTAGCAAGGGGCCTGATGCAAATGAAATCTTTGGGAAATTGGGACAGTTTGGAGCAGACACCAAGTCGACCTCCCCATCTTCCTCCTTTTTTTCCTGATTAGGCTTCATCTATTGCATTTAAAAGAGAAACTTTATTTGTTTTTAAAATAGCTGTACAATGCTATCTCTCTAAATGTGCATGCTGTGTCTTTGTTGTATACATCTGTACAATCAATAACTGTGTCTTGCAGGGGATTTAAATATTAGTCTTCAAAATCCAGGTCTAGAGCACCAGATTTATTTGTAGGAAAACATACCCTTTCCTGCTTAAGGAAGGATATTAATTATAGATGCAAACCCATAAATCTTGTGGCTTTAGGTGAGATACTTGCTGGATTATAAATATGAATTGGAGATGAGGATCCTGCTCTTCCTATTATTACTATTATTATTATTACTTACTGGTTATTATTTTCTGTATGATCCATATCTTCAGGTGGGTCAAACACCTCTGGGGAATGGGGAGCTAAGCCTTCAAAGGGTGCACACATGTTGAATTCATTAAAAGGTTTTCTCTCCCAGCCTTGCACCTGGCTGCATTTCGCAGCCTGGTGAGTCATTAAACTCCCTGTTCAGGTGCCTTCCCCTCCTCTCCATCCTGCTTTTGGTACCTCATTTCATTGTGCTGCTTTTGCCTGATCATATCAAGCCCCCTAATGTTTATTAATGTGGCCCTGTGCATCCTATTGAAAATGTGCTATTGTTTCCCAGGTTCTGCTTCAGCACCACTCTCGGAAAGCAGCCAAACCAGGAGCCACTGGGGACCCCAATATCACCCAGAGCTTTGTCATAGGTGACAATTTTCTTCTCTGCCGTTTGTTATGGGACATCTGGGGACATCAGTAATAAGCCACAAGGAGCTGAGCACCCAGAATATCAAGTGGAGGGTTTGCTTCAGGCAGGGTGTGAGAGCTTCAATGTGACAACTGTGGACAGTCCTGAGGCTGCTCAGCACCTTCAGGGCAGGGCTGGAGGAGCCTCACCACAGAGGCCCCAGAGCTGGAGAACTGTCTCTGGTTAATTCAATACCAGCTGAGTCAGGGGTGCATTGCAGTGGATCCCCCAGACTTTACCAAGTGCTCTGAATGCCAATTAATGAGAGTTAAACTGAAGGCATCACTGATGACCCCAGGGCTTGCTGATCTGCCTCTGTTTGCCTGCTGACCTCTGCTGCTCCAGCCGTGCTGGTCACTCTGTGGCACAGCCAGGACCAAATGTGAAGGGCTGGATGCTCACCAGCATTAGCAGAAGCAAAAGGCATGGAGCTGCACTGGTGTGCACTGGGAGGAATTCCTAAAGGCAGCTCTGGCAGGTGCAGCCCCCTCAGCAGGCTGCTGACCACAGGAGAACACGTACTGGGATCTCAAAATAAATTCATGTAAAGCACTACCCTGAAATTAATAGGCCCTTGTATGCCAGGGCTGTAAAGACAGGGCTCTGTATAAGGTCTGGCTTTTTTGAATTAGACTCCTGTGCTTAAATAAATTAAGCGAGTTGTCAGTATATTAAATGATTTAATGCCTTCTTCGGTTTTGCAGTGGAATCCTAATGAAAATACTCTTCAATATAAAATGCTGAATAAATTAAATGGTGAAGTATTTAAATAAATGGTGTGTTGTTACTGTGAACCACATTAAATTAGTGTTTGCCTCTATGGTAATGATGCTGCCCTGGCTTTAAAAGAGTTTCTGCTGGTTCAGGATTTTTTCTGACAAAATATAAGTGTTGTGCTTAAGATGTTCAGTTCAAAAGGATCTGCACTGTTCCTGGGCCAAAACCTGATATCAGTGGAAATCTTGTTGGCTGGCTAACAAGGAACTGGATTAAATGGCATTAGGAGCAAAGGGCTCTGGCGGACTCAACTGGAACTACTGAAGAAGTTTCTGGGCAATGGCCTCTGCCCTGAGCAGGGGGTACAAAGGTGTGTGGGGGGGTTAATGACTGTGGCAGGCAACATCCTGCAGTGCTGCCTCCTCCCCTCACTGATAATCTGAATTATCAGCTGTGGTGACAGCAGCAGAGAGGTGGCAGGTGGTGGGGGCAGCAGCCAGGGCTTGAAACATGCCAGAGGTAAATCCAGCACAGCTCAGGACACACAAACATGGTCCCAGATTCCCATCTGGCTCCTTGGTGTGGGCAGAAGGGATGAGACGAGGTCCCAGCATCCCAATTTACACCTGGATTGATTCTGCAATTGAAGAACCACACTGATGTCATGAATAAACTGTGGAGGGCCTTAAAAGTCTTCCTTTGCTGATCTCATTACAAGATAAGATAACAAATGACCTCTCTTTTCTATCCTTTCTATAAGGTAAAGATCTGCTTTTAAAGGTAAAGACCTCACCAGAAGATAAAGTCCCTTATATAGAAATCAATTATGAAACAAATTCAGTTATCCACCTTTTGGATATCACTTCTTATCTAATCACCTCTACCAATCACAGTATTTCTTGGGAAGGAAAATTTTTTTTGTGACACTGTTTTCTGAGCTTAAAAATCAGAAAAATGTCCCAGTACACAAGGAAAAACAAAAAATTAAATTATATATGTATATGTATTTATACCTGTTTGGTCCCCAAGTACATCTGGATGCACAGTAAGACATCAGCTGGGGTTTGCAGGCCAGTCCCAGGAGAAGTCCATGCATGGCTCCTGGAGTTTACTGATTGAGGGCTCTGTAGCTGAGACTCCTGCTGAGTAACTTCCATGGAAGGAGAAATTTCAGCAGCTTCCAAACCAGAGAGCAGAGACGTGATGGAGCTCCTGCAGAAAGTCCCCAAGATCACAGCACTCTCTCATTCTGCGTTTTCCTGGGCGTAGATGAGTCTGTTATCAAACTACACCTTTTCCACTCCCAATTTTAGCAGCTCTTAAGGAACACGGTGGTGCCATTTCACTGAAAATTCCATCAAGCTACAGCAGCAGATGGGGATCAGCAGGATTTTACTGAACCACTGGAATGCATGTGCTTCATGCTTTGAGCTGCTCTCTTTGGCACTGCCATTTGGGTTTTTTTTTATAGCAGGGGGATATAGGCTGGGCTTGTTTTATGGGGTTTTGGAGGACTTTTCCAGCCTCTCCACTGGCAAAGATGAAGTGCCAATAGCACTGAGGTGTCTGCGTGAGTGCCCACCAAGGCCAGACCAATAACTCTGGGAAAAGGGAATGGTTCCACTCAGAGCTTGAGGATGATGGCTTAAATACTCATTATTAGGAAGATTAAAAACCCAAAAAGGCCCATCCCATCCATGCACTGTGTGAGCCTGTGTGTCGATTCACAGTGATCTTTGGTGGATCCAGGATATGGCTTAAAAACACCAAAATTAAAAAAAACCAGCATGAGTCTGAAATGGCCAATGATGATGAAACCATCTGTTGGGAAGTTGTTCTGATGTTACTTCTCCCAGACGTAAAGCACACCCTTCCCAGATGGAATTTAACAGCGTCAGCTTCCAGTCACCAGCTCTTTTTATCGCTCTGTCTGTTAGATTGAAGGGCTCTCCCTTTCTGCATCCCTGTACCCTGTCTGAACACATCTGGATTGTCATTAAGCCATCTCTTAACCTTCCCTTTGTTAAGCTAAGCACATTGGGGTCCTTGAGTCTGTCACTATAAGGCATGTTTTGTGACGCTTCAGTCATTCCCGTGTGCCCTCTCCCATTCATCACCATCCTTCTGGAGTCGCAGGCACCAGAAATAGCTGCAGAGTCCCATTAGGTGTTACACCAGAGATATTTCACTCCATTGTTTTATCAAGTTTCCAGCGCTGCGTAAGAGGATCCCTCCTCCCTGTGGTGAAATCCCGGTTCCTGGAAGGGTGGCTTTGTGTGAAACCGACCGGAGTTCGCTTCCATCTGGTTCAGGAGCAGTGCGGGTCTGAGGCAGAGCCCCATCCACATTCCAGCCGTGGTCCGACTCCAAATCTCCTCAGCAAGCTTTGACTGTAATGAGTTTTGATTTCCTACCATTTGCTAAAAATGCTGAACAGAAAAGCAGCCGCTTGGGATGCTCCTCGGGTGTGTTTAAACCTATCACCAGGGTTCTCATCCGTTTAGTGCAGGCCGTGTTGATTTTACATTGTTTTAGCTTCCTAATAAATGAGACAACATTAAGTTAAATGCCTCGCTGAAGTCAAACGTAACAGTGTTGATGAAATGTACTAAATCAATCAAATCTATAATCACATTCTTGAAAAATTATATCAATTTCATTTAATAAGATCTATTTTCCATTAGCTCATGTTGATTGTAATTAGTTATTCTCCTTAAATTGTTATTAATCAAGTCCCTTATCAGGTCTTCCATTATATTTTTTTTTTTCTCCACAAAATCAACATCAAACAATCAGATTTATAATTACGCAAGTCATCCTCCTCATCGACATTTATTCGTTGGCTCAAAGTCAACACTGCTTCGGTCTTCTGGAAAACTCTGTGCCGGCCTGGGGCGCTCCTGGGACGGATTTTAAAACTCTCAGGCACTGAATATTGGGAGCTGCTGATCAAAAAAAAAATCCTCTAGCTGTAGGAGCGGCTGTTTAACATCCTGAGTTGGAGCAGAAGATATTCCACATCATCGTATTACATGGCTATTTCACTCAGATTTTTTTTCCCCCGAAATAAAGAAATTAAATATTTAGTGTCTGCCTTTTATGTATTCTTTTTTTAATGTCTGCTATTCTGTCTAGACAACTACTTTGAGTCTCTTATATCTAAAGAGCACATCCCTGTTGCCCTCAGCTCTGCTAGCCACAGGTTTCACCTGACAGCCTCCTGCTTGGGGCTGGTTGATGTTCATTATTATTCACTTCCCCTTCTTTCTGGGAGTTTACCTACTTTCACTCTCCTTTGAGCTTCAATTTTCAGCCAGAATAACCTTCTCTTTCCCAATGCTGAGGTTTTACTAGATTTCCTAGAAGCCAGAGCTTCTTTAAACAAGGAGTTGCCAAATATCACTCCCATTTTCTGTTTAATATCCTCCCGGTGACCTGGCTCACAGCACCGAAAAGCACAGGCACCCACGGTCAGCTCAGGCTTTCTTGTCTGTGCCCAGCTCGTACGATCGAAATGGGGTCACCTTTGTGCTGGCTGTAGCCAGTTTTGGGGTCTGTAAACAGTCCTGCAGCTGTCAGGATGATCCTGTCGAGGATCCTCCTGGTTTTGGTTAGGAAACACTCTTCTAAGACGTTTAGAAAATCCCCAAACCAGCACTGGGAGCTCTCTAGCTCACATAATTCGAGTTGAAGTTCCCCAGGACAGCGTAGGGAAATTTTCTTAAATAATACAGATATATGACTAAGAAGTGAGTAATCCCTGTTTTCTAGTGAGAGTTGATGGTCTGGAGAAACACCTTCTTCTGGTTTTTATTTGTGTTTGAGGTCACTTTCTCTTCAGTTTCTAGTGGTGCTCAGAATGCAGCAATGTCACTTCTGATATTGATTGTCCCTCCTGTGCCTTCTTTGCCCACTCAATTCTTCCTAAATAGGTTAAAACTATTGATTTTAATATTCCAGGCACATGGATTTTCTCCCCCAGGTTTAAGTCATACTCTCCGGAAAGAATCTGTACTTATAAATTAGTCGTTCCCAGTTTTTGGTATTGCTCAGACTCTGCTGCACAGGCAATTAAAGTTCTCACTTCTGTAGGTGCGTTCGTTAGCTCTTTTCTCCATAGCTTCATTTCTTACTTGGGCAAGGGATAGGGATGGATGCTGAAACATTTCTGTGCTGCTTCACGCTCCCCAGTGCCTGTTCCTGCTCATCCACTACAAGTTCCCTCCTCCCAGAAAGGTCACCAGCCCGAACAGCTGGCACAGTAGAAGGGAAAACCTCAGCCCAACCACTGCCGGTCGCAGCACAGATTCCAGGGTCACCATGGCAGTGGGTGCAGGGCGACTCAAGGAACAATCTGTCACGAGTCTGCTGCTGACAGCCTCCAACCTCACCATTTCTTCTGGCAGCCACTTCCCATGCTCAGCTCAACCTGCTGCGACCTTTCCCCAGGCCCGCAGAGGTGCTTTTACTTGGCTTCCATGGAAACATCACATTTGGGGTAGAATCTCACGTGCCTTTCGGTCCCCAGAGGATTTCCGGAGGTTTTGTGAATGCCAAGCCAAGAGAGAGGAAGAATTTTGCTTAGGGCACTGCACGTGTGGCTGGAGATCTGAAGGTTTCCTCTCACCTCCTCATCTTCTGCCTTTGGCGTGTGCTCCAAGGTTGTGTTGGCTTGAATCCAGCTCAGGACCAGCTGTGTTGACCCCATAACACAGAATCCCAGAATCACAGAGCCACAGAGTCACAGGATCAGAGCTGTTCATGTTGGAAAAAACCAAACCACAGCAGTTGTCTAGATTCGGCCATAGCCGGGCTCCATGCCTGAGGATGGGCCTGTTCCTGCTCTTGGAAATAGCCCCCTCCATGTTCTTTAATCCATCAGAGTATTTAGGGCCAAATCTGTGAGTAGAGATGTGGTGAAGCACAGGAGAAGAGAGCAGAAAGTCTGTAAAATACAAAAAGCTACAGAAAGCCTCCTGGTTGCTCAGAACTGCACATCCTTCCTTTTGGGAGATGTCTTTTTACCTCCTCCTGGATACTCACCTTGGTTTTCTGGGATGCCTCTGCTGTGGGTTTATGGTTACATCTCCATCCCTTTCACTACATTTCTATCCCTTTCACTGCCTTTGAAACAATTTTGTTGTTACCTTCTAAAATTCAGAACATGAAGAGCAAGGTCCACCCCGGATGAGTGGTGTGGGAATGGGAAAGGATAGATGATCTGTAGAAGGGGTTGGTGCCTGCTCCAGGACAAGCATCATCCCAAACGCCTCATGGGGGTTTCCCCCTGTTTGAGCCCAGGACAGATGGACAGTGTGGAGCTTCACTGGGGAACTGGGACTCCCTGCCTCTTGCCAAAAAAACCCTGGGGGCTCTTCTGGATACAAGCCTGAGCTGCTCGTTTCCTTAATGCAATTGGCACTCTGCTCCATTATGAATTCCATTTATAAATTGTAGCTTCCACTTTTTTTCTTTCCCTTTTCTTTCTTTCCTTTTTTTTTTTTTTTTTTTATTATTAAAACTCTAAATTTCATTAGTTTGCACTTACAAAAATAAGCCTGGCATCAACTAGTGAGCTCTCCTGAGATTGTGTCATCAATTTACCCTGCCACCGAAGCAGCCCCGTGTCACGCCTGGCACAGTGACAGCGCCCAGCTTCAATCCTGCGGCTGCCTGCAGTCACCTGCCCTGCCTGGGAGCAGAGAGGCACTTACATGGACTTTTCTGATTAGGAACTTTGGTTTCAAGGTTTCAAGGGGATTAAAAAAAAAAAAAAAGGAAAAGAAAAAAGGAAGTTGATTGTAAATTTAATTCCTGCATCGTAGTCATTTCTGCACCACGGGTCATTAAGCACACATTAGTACTGCCACCCATTTTTCATAGGAGCTGCACCAGAGACACAGAACGTGGCTGCTGCATCCTGGAACATCCTGCCTGCAGCCCATGGGATCCTCAGGGTGGTGGGGGGCACCCTTAGCCTGGATTTTTACCTGGCAAATCCCAGGGGAGAGCCAGAACGGTGGCAAGCCTGAGTGCAGGTGTGACTGATAAATGTTCTGGGAGTGGTGACTTCTCCGTATCTTACATTAAAACACCTCCTTGTCTTACAAAATATCAGCTCCAACTCTTATCCTTTCCCCATCTCCCATTCATTTTTAACCCTTCCAGCTAGTGAAGGTCAAACAGTTCCATGCTTCAGGCATGTGGTCAGGCATTTGCCCAGCCCTAACAGAACCAGCACTATTTGTTGCCTGCCTAAAGTGAGGTTTTCTTCTGATAAAAAAGTTCCATGTGCCCAGCAACGTGAAAGATAAATCTGTGAGCATGTGAAAGACCTGAACCCAGACATGTTCAGCAGTGGCCAGAGCTGCCTGAACACTGCCCATGTCAGTCTGTCCAGGCTTGACAAACAGCCTGAGGAAGCTGGCTCCTTTAATAAGCTTCAGGGGTTTATTTATAGCCCCTTGGAATAAGTGCAGCTGATACTTAAGATCAGCGGAATTAATGACAGTGAGCTGGCGAAAGGCCAGGTCTGCAAATAGTGCCACTAAAAGTCTTCTCCACCATAAAATTTGTTTAATGTAAGAAATCGTATCGTGCAGGGTTTTGTCTGCCATTTTTATAATTAGCAGGAGAAATCTCCAGTTCGCTCCTGAGAGCAGCCAGTGCTTTATGGGCTGTCTTTTGGTGGTGGTTTGGAATTTTGTCTCCGTGTTTGGAGGGACTCCTTGTGCTCTGTGTCCTGTGGGAAGGGGCCCTTGCCCACTGTGGATCTCCTCTCACTTCCCCAGAGATGTGGGGAACAGAGAAAAGAATCAGGACCCGTGCCAGGTCCATGTGGTGGCTGATCACAGAGGAGGATCACACCCTGCATGTGCCAAACCTCAGGAGCAAATCCTTGCCCAAAGACCTGCCAGCCAGTGCAGTGACATTCCTCTGAGATGTCAACAAAAATTCATCAAACTATCCAGAAAAGCAGCTTGTGGGCTGGGCAGACCAGAGTGGGGCAGTTTGTGATCTGTGGACAAGCAAAATGCATTGAAACCAGCCACTTTGGCCTCACTTTGTCCATATTTGATAACTTTGTGATGCTTCTCTCCAAAGAGCCATATCAAATTTTTGCAAGTACTTCCACTTTTTACAACCCTCTCAATCATACACAAAAACCCCAGCAAATTACCTCAAACTGAGTTATTCTATTCCCTTTTTTTTTCCCCTTCCTTTAATGGAACAGAAATGAGCTTGGGTGGTTTTGCTCAGTAACCACAACAAATGACTCTAATAACACATGCAGCAGCGTCCCTGCTGTATGGGCTGGCACTG
Source organism: Dicrurus megarhynchus (assembly GCA_013399195.1). Lineage (NCBI taxonomy): Eukaryota > Metazoa > Chordata > Aves > Passeriformes > Dicruridae > Dicrurus > Dicrurus megarhynchus. The sequence continues at coordinate 478,650 of VXAD01011617.1, read as the reverse complement.
TCCCTGCCAGCACATTCCTGGGAACAGCCTTTGCAGGTGAGCATCTGCCCTGGGGTGCAGAGGGACCCCAGCTGTGCTTGGGGAAGAAGGGACCTCTGTTCAGCCCAACCCACAGCCCACTCTGCTTCACAAAAGGCTGGTTTGGGGCTCTCATAGAGGTTTGCCTTCCCTGGGGGAGCAATGCCTTGAAAAAACTATGGTTTTAGGGTAATAAAAAGCAAGGAGAATCCAAGCCAAAATTAAAAGGTTGGAAATGCAATAAAGTTTTGAATATGGTTGTATTTCAGGAGCTGTACACCTGTGATGGAGGTACAGTGCAATGGCAAACAGGCCACCTGCTTTCCCTTCGTTGTGGTCACCCATCCAGCACCCACCACCAGCAGAAGAGGCTTTTGCCCATCTTATTTTCTGCAGGGTCTCTTCCAGATGTGTCCTCTACCCTCACACCTCTGGATCAGCCATCACCTCTCACCCGAGGTGCCCATGGAGCTGTGAGACAACCTGGAGAAGAAGGGATTACTCTGGCATCTTTATGGGAACGCCTTTCCGTGGTGTTTGCACTGTGACACCCTCTGGACATCCTGCCATGCACAGATTTTGGTCCAGCTCCCTCCAGGACAAAGGTTAACCATGGGTGAGCCCCAGCCAGCTCCATGATTTAGGTTACCTCTTTCTGCAATGGATCAAGCACTTCCCTGCCTGATATTTATAGGCACACTCAGGATCCCAGATAAAATGCTGTATCTTTAGTTAAAGATGCAAGAGATGATTAGTGTCCTTTCCATGGCATATGTTTTAAAGTCAAAGTACTTCAGGGGTGCCTTAATGCTTTGCTGACCTGGGACCTACATTTGGAGGAAGCTTTAAAACTAAAATAGCCATAGAAAGGAAAATAATTGGGTGGATTGTGCTGAAAAAGGTGTTAGGTACAGCTGTTCACTCTGTCTTTTTTTAATTTTTAGCCTTTTCCTATCATATTTTTCCTCCAGGAGGATGAAAAATTGAAAGAGCTGGGCACACAGTGCCTCCTGTTCAGATACAGGCTAGAAGTGCACACACTGGCATTTGTTTAGTGGAAGGAGGGTAACTCCATCACACAGAGACGTGGAAGTGTCTCTCACAATTCCCTCTGCACATTCAGGGCTCGGAAGTCACAGGGGGAGCTGCCAGCACTGGGGGGGTTCAAGCACAGGGAAAACGAAGCCCTTACAAGACCCCTCGTGCCCTATTTCCAGGTAACAACCGGGTGTCAAGGAGGCACCTTGTTGGCTGTACACATTTTAGAGCTGAATTTCAAACTTTCTTAGTCTTAGGGGTCCCTGGAGGCTCCACTGTGCTGGGTGGGGGGGTTTGACCTTGGGAAAAGTTTGCAGGGCTGCTGCGGGCTGCAGCTGATGAGGTCCCTGCCGTGGCAGGATCCACGGATTCTGTGCCTTCTGGGATGCTCAGCCCAGCTCCACATCGTCCAGGGCACAGCTGTGGAATCTCCTTTGGGAGAGGTTAATGCTGCTCAGGTGCAGCCTCTCTGGGGATGCATCTTGGAGCGGTGCTGTGGCACATCTGAGAAATGAGCCCTCCCCTGGCACTGTGCCCTCAGTGGGGACAGGCAGCTTCGCTTTTCATGGGGCACCTTCCTGCCAGATCCACGTGAGAGGGATCTGTAGTGATGGGATTAGGGAGAGAGGCTGGCAGCTGTATTTTGAGCCCCCACAAAGGTATTTCGAAATTTCAAAATCCTCCAAGAGACCTGACCCCTGAACAAACACCGTGCAGCAGCTCCAGCAACCCTAATTTCAGCACATCGAGTCTTTCTCCTGCTCTCACATAATGCTACAAATCCAGAGGCTTTTCACAAAAGATGTATCAGTTCAAGTGAGTTCCCTGTAGAGTTCTCATCCGTAATCCAAATCCAGTGATCAGGAATTGCTCTTCCCACCCCGTGCACCCTGGAGCGATGCAAACCCACCCGCAGTCGCTCTGGATGGGAGCTCCCAAAAGGATTTCAGGACTTTTCTGTGAGCAGTGCCTGACCCTGCAGCCAAGGAGGGTGATGTCCCTGTCCCTCCGTGCTGTCCTGCAGGTGATGAGCACCCAGCAGGGGTCTCTTGGTTGGTACTTGCAGACTCCCAGGGTGGTTTCAGTGACTGGGGGTTGTGCTGATGTGTGAAAATTGAAACTATTTCATGCAGGGCAGAGGGAGGAGTCCAATGGAGCTGCTCCTGGATTGATACAGGACCTGTGCCCAGGACCTGATCCCTTCACAAACTGCAGTGCATCCCATGTCCTGTGCAAGGCACCAATTCAGCCCAAGCAAGAGTGATAAACAATTGCATAGGAATTACACATTTGCAGATCAAAAGTAATTTTGCTACAAAATCTACAATTCCAAGCAGTGGAAGCCCTGATCGGAGCACGCTGTGCTTTGCTAGCATGCACACCACGAGCAGAAGAGGGCATTTTACCCCGTAAAGCTGCAAAAATCCAAATAACCTGGATTTTTATGTCCCAAATCACTAATTGCAAATTATTCACCCAGTTCTCATAGAATGTCCTGTTTTTTGCTGAACTAAACCCAACTGTATAATACCCTATTAGCCTACTGGGCTTATCTCCAGAGCTCAAAGCTGTTCGACTTCCTTGTCTCTCTTTTCCCTCTCATTTATTTTCCATATGATAAATAACCAAAAAAAACCCCAAAGATCAGAATAAGACAGAAGTTTTATTTTTTAGTGCATGGTTTGCTGGGGCATGGGGAGAAGGCTGGAGAACCTGAACTATTATCAAGAATGCCACTCAAATTACAATATCATTGTTAGAAAAAAAATTCTGGCAGCTAATTCTGATTGCAGTGCACATTTCTGTGCCTGTGACAAATGATTTCTAAAGTTAGACTCAAGGACACCAAGCTTCCAAGAGGTCACTCATCTCTGGTATTTATTTTATTTGCCATACCCAAAGAATTTTTTAAATACTCAAATTAAGAAGAGGGGAAAAAAACATAAAGGGAAGGGAAGCAATGATGATCTGAAAAAGACTGAAATGTTTTGTTTTAAAAAGAGTGACACTCAGAGCCATAAAGTATGAAATAGAGGAGGGGAAGCAGATTTGGGGCTAACCTGTGATATCACATTAGACTTTAAAGCTGTTCCAACAGACTAAGCATTTGAGAAAGAATCAGAGCTGTTGGTGATAAGTTGCTCCTCTTATCGGCAAACTGTCATCTGTCTTGAGTGAGAACATTTTGTCCACCCTACCAAAACAAGTCGGAAAAATTGGATAAAAACAAAAATATAAATCAGAAGGGTAGCTGGGAGCAGAACTGAAACGATGGCAATTTCCTGGCAAGGATCGCCGTACGGCTAAATGTCAGATGTGGCAGAAAGAATTATATTTTCGACTTGAGGTCAGGAATTATGTGTGAGCATGTGGTGGCCAGAGCCCGGCCAGCGCAGCCGCTGCGGGCCCCGCGTGGCCTCTGGTGACAGCCGCGGTGTCCCCGTGGGCAGCGGTGCCCCGGAGCGCCACAGCTCTGTCCCTTCGCTGTCCCTCGGGATGCTCTGCTCCTTCCCAGCCCAGCTCTGCTGCACGATTTCGGCAGGGGCTGCACCGCTGGGTCAGCCCCTTCCTGAGCTGCAGCAGCCCTTGGTGCCTGCAGGTGCTGAGGGTCCCCAGGCAATCTTTGCAACTGGAGCTAAACGTTGCTGGAGCCATCCTGCCCTGTGCCTGGCTCCCCACAGGCGCTGCTCCATGGCAGAAGTGCTTGCAGATAACAAGAAATTAAGTGCCTCTCAGGCTCTTTCTAGATTATTTCTTCGTAATTTAGTATTCAATTTAAATCTTAATTTTCTTTCTAAATCATTATTCCATTGAATTTGCAAAGCACACCTGGAGCTACAGCGTCGGATGGGGAATGGAGGTGCACGATTTTCCAGGGAATGCTCATGTGTGAGGGGTCCTGGGGACCAGCTGCACCCCAAGTGCTGGGCTCCCCCTCTCCTCTGGGTCTCCTGCAGGTAAATCCTGCTCAGGTCAGGGGGAAACATCAGGATACCACCCATTCCTTGGCATGGATCACCGCCCTGTCTGCCCTCCCCTGCTCACAGACATTTAGCTGCACCCAAAACTCTCAGTGCTTTGTGTCCTCAGGCCAAGGACACAGTGCACAGGGAGGTCACAGGTGCATGTGGTGCCTCTGGAGCACGGAAAAATATCTGGGGGCATGGGCACCACGTCACGGCAGCACCCTGGCATTTGAGCTGGGGGTGTCGGTGACACCCCCGGGATGAGCTGAGCCGTGCTCCTGGCCCAGGCAGAGGCTCACTAGCCCAGGAGGGCAGACATTGCTCTGTGCTCAGGGCATGCACCAAATTTAGGCAGAGCAGGGCGGAGGGCAGCCAAGGTGCTGCCTGCCAGCCGCGCCTGCACTGCACCTGATGCTCCCGAGTGTTTTTCTCCTTCATTTCAACACACTTAAAACAGTGTTCCCATTGCAGCAGCCAAACTGATATCACTGGAGGCAAGACCTGAATCAGATCCTGAAAAAATCAGCTATTTAAATGCACCATAGCTGCTGCGCTCTCGGCAGCAGCGAGACCACAAGACACACAACTGGGGAGTGGGGGCACAATGAGGGAAGGTTTGGTGGTTTTACAAAATCACCGAATGGGAAAAGAGAGCTGCTGGGTGGACATGAGGCGTGTGGTCCCTCACGTTGTGACTGGTGAAGACATGACAACGTCAAAGGCTGGTGCAGCCTGGGACAGGAAGCAGGGCACGGACGAGGCTGTTCTCTGCCCCAAGGAAAGGAGCAGATGGAGTCACTGGAAAACCCCCTAAAACCCTTTGGGGAAGGGGGGAGTCCTAGAGCCCCAAGCTCTGCTCCCTGCCCAGACTGTCCCAAGGTCACTGCGCCCCTGTACCAGCAACCCCATTCCCCAGCCCCGGGTGCTGAAGGAGTGGAATATCCGACACCACGGGGTGGTTGGGGCTGTGCCATGGTGGCTCCTCTGCTTTAATTTGGTTTTTAATTCTTTTTTTATTATTAATTTTGCAACAGTTTGGTTTCAGGGCACTGCAAGTGCTTCTGTAAATCCTGATGAATGAGCTGAGCCTTTGCTTCAACCCAGCTGGGAGCAAAACATCCCGGGAAGGCTGGATTGCAGGGACTGCAGTGCTGACAGCCAGTGCACGTCTCCTAAAGACTGAGCAGTTTGTAACAGGGGTCTGGGATAAGGGACAAGTCATTCCTTGTTGGAAATATCCCAACTTCAGGGCTTCAAAGCTGCCCTTTAAGCAGAAGCTGCGAGAGGCTGGTGCAAACTCATCTCCTCAGAGTACCATTAGTGTTTTGTTGCAAGAGGAGGGTGACCCAGGCAAGGGTTAATCGAGGCTGTGCTGTGCACCTGGCACATGTACACTGCCTCTGCAGCACAGTGGGTGCATATATATCTATATATATCTTATAGAGAGGTATTTATTTATCTGTGGCATGCGGGCTGGGGAGCAGACAGGCTCTCCTCTCACCATGGTGGGGTGTGGAATGCCACACGAATTCCCTCTATCATTTCTCTGGGAATCCTGGCAAGGCCAGGGGAGCCTGCAGTCGATCAGCTCTGTATCACTGTGTGGCACTGAGGGAGATGTCTGCAGCATTTTGGGACACCCTGGAGCAGCCGTCACCCACACAAACACACCTTCCCCCGCACCCCAGGGACAGCCGAGCACTCAGCACCTCCTGGGCTTCACCTGCCGGGTCCTGGCTTTGCTGATGAGACCTTTCAGTTCCATTTAGAAGAGCTTTGCCGGCTTTTTTTTTTTGAATTGTAATGCCCCAACGTCATGGTTTGTAAGAAAGAACTGGAGGATCAGCCAGGTCACGGCCATCAGACACACAGGGCTGAACTTCTGCTTTGGCTGCTTTTGGCTGTACTGTTTGTTTGTTTGCACGGATTATCATCTTCCCTGCCTGTATTGTACCACTGACGATAAATTCAAAGCAACCAGGGCCCAAATTCTTGAAGAGGTTTTCCTAAGGGAATGTCAATTACCTTTCCCTTCCAGCACTGCAAATGTCCTCTGGCACTTAAAAATCACAGCTTTATTGTGAGAAATGCAGCCACTTGCTCTAATTATTCATACTGCACTCTAAGGCAAGCAAAAAAATAACAAAAATACTTAGTAGGTAAACTTGAAAAGGCAAGGGGTTGGTGATTCTGGGCATGGAGAAGTACAACCCCTGACAAAAACAGTCTGTGCAATGGTTTGTGCATGAAAATATGGAAGGAGTGGAAGAGCATTGTAGACTAACTCTGGAGATCTCATTTTGGCTGGAATTTCCACTGAAGGCAGCTTGTATTGCTTTCGCAGCTGGGAATCTGATTAGACAAAATACTGCTGGAACTGGGTGGGTGTTTCTGCCCCTGCCCAGCACGTTTGAGGCCACCAAGAGCCCTGTGCTTCCCTGCGCTGATGCATGTGACATCACTGGCTTTGCAACGGGAAACTCAAGAGCCTTTGGGTCCAGAAGAGGACGGAGGAGAGCCTTCCTGCCCCTGATTTGACATCACCACAGGGAGCAAGGGGTCCTCCTGGTGCTGGAAACTCAGGGAATTCCTCGGGGAGGAACTGTCCTACTCTGCCCTTGGGGGGTAGGTTCCCTTCTCAGTATTTGTCCTCCAGTGCTTCAGCTCACTCCATCCTCACTCCTTCCCTTCCCCAGCTTTTTCTTCATGGGCTGCCTGCCTCCTTCCACATTTAGATGCCAGTCTGTCCTTGCTCATTGTTATTCTCCACCCATCTCCTTAGCTCAGCCTAGTTTCAAACTGCTTTGTCAAGGTGCCAGGATCCCCTGGTGGAGGTGAAGGTTGGCACATCAATGCCACGAATGCATCCCAGAGGACGAGCATCTCTGCACATCTTGTGCCTGGAGAGAGGCACCAGGGGCCCAGAGGTGCCGAGGACCCTCCCTGCAGCAGCACTTCCAGATTTGCAGCCCTGCCTCAGCTGCCAGCTTTACTCCAGCCCTTGGCTTTCCCCTGGGCTCACCAGCCCAGCTATGAGCAGTGTAGTGTTTAGGAACCAGCAGCCTTAATTATCTTTTAAACCTCATTATGCTCTTTCCTATGATCTCCTCTTTGTTCTTCCTTCCAGCCCTCTGTGTCTGCAGGCAGTGGAGAGCTCTGCCTCTCCCTACAGTTCCTCAGAGCACCACCACGTTCCCAGACAATGTGCACATGGAATTCTCATCCAAATCACCCCAAAAGCAGTGGCAAAACCCAAGGTTCATCATCATGAATCACAACCAGACCACAGGCAGTGGCAGCAACTCAAGAAGATGCAAATGCCTTTGTAGAAATGGCAGGAACATGCCCCATTGCTGACAAAGGCTTCCCAGGGATTTCCAGCCTGGGCCCATGGCAGAAAAAAGTGCTCTCATCCTGGGACACAGAGTCTGGCTTTGTGTTACATATTATTTGTAAGCAAAATCACCCTGTTTGTCCTAGACCAGCTCGTTCTGGAGGCTCTGAAATTAGGTGTCATTACCAGGTGTTATTACTCTGCGGGCATGAAGTTGTACCTAGCAAGCAACCCAGCGAGCTGCAGACAGATGAGGAGGATAATTTGATTCCATCTTTGGAAATGTCAGACTTTATGGGTGGATAAAATACATTCCATTTTCTTCTGTTTATCAATATTGGGTGAAAACAGACTAGAAATTGCTTGTAAATGGGGAGTGTTGAGAGAAAGGCAGTCTATTTGTTACCCCTCGCAGGTGCACAGCACTGCCACAGCCACTTCTGTACAGTGTGAGAGAACCACACAAAGCAACAAAACAAGGCAGAGTAACCCTTGCTGCCTTTCCATTTACATGGCACAAGCAGGTCCAGATCCTGCAGCCGGTAATTGTGGTCACACGAAATAAAATGTTCACAAAGCCACTGCAAATTCCTGGCTTTGAAGGGGAGTTTGAATAACTCTGTAAGGATATGCTCACCTGATCTCTGAGCCAAAGGCAAAGCAGAGACCTGGGCTGGATAAATGGAGCCCTGTGCCCTGAAGAGCAGATGAGCCCATGGCCATAGCTAGAGGGGGCAGATGGGGCTGGTCCAGGGAAAAACCAGGACCAGCTTTGTTGTGTGCTTGAATTGCCCAAACCAGGTCAAAATCTGAGCACACAGAAAAGATGCAGCCCCTGAGAGCACCGTAATGGTAAAGGGAGGGGTTTCAGGAGGGAGAATAGAACAGCATTGAATGAACTTTTCAGATAAATTATACCTAAAGAGGAATGAAACATTATAGTTTCAATTACCGCTGTGCCCAGCCACGCAGGTAGTAATTCAAACAAGAAACAATTGCTGGATTGTCACCCTCAAATCAGACACATACCATTTAATTCCATTTACCGTGGGTTCACTGACTGTATTTTGAATCAAATACAGCCATTAATGTGCAAAGATCTGAAAAATGCATGTGTCCCCTTTACAAATGTGACAGCGAGACTGTAATTCCTGTAAAATCTGTTTTCTTCAGGTTGGGCTGCTCCTATTGCTGTTAGTTATGCAGATATTACTTATGAAAAGTTTCACTATGCCAAGCTAGATCTTTTTGAAATGGCTTGTACCTTTTTGTTCAGGGCACAAGAAAACCACGGCCAGATCCAGCGTTGTATTCCATCACCCAAACTTAGCAAACTGATTCGAATGCAGAAAAAGCCTCTTTCATTAAAACAATTAAACCCTGACTATTATTGCTGTATGTGGCCATTCCAGCACGAGTATAAATCATCAGTTACGGGAACTAAAAGCTTTCAGATGGAATTGCTCTAACACCTGCCTCATGCAATGGGCACAGGCAGGGTGACGTGCACCCAGCTTCTCCAGGGCAGCACTGCTGCCTAGATAAAACCCTGTCATGTCCAGAAAGTGAGAATTATTGTGCTGCCCTGCTTAGCTCTGGCGGAGAGGCAGCACATGCCTGTGGGCAGGCTGAGCAGCAGGAGCAGTGCTTGGGATGGGAAGGGATGAGAAGAGCTGGCATCTCTCCCCAGGTGATGCCTTGTCCCCAGCAGGGCCATCACAGGGTGCGTGTGACCCCAGCCGGGTTTTGCATCCTTCAAACCCTGCAATGGCACTGCACAATGGCTGAGGTGATGCCTCCCCCATCCAAGAAACAGTTCCATGGGTGGAAATGTCCTGTTCGGTGTGATACAGGGAAATAGGTTTGGCACAAAGCTTGGGAGTTGTCTGGAGTCCTATTCCTTTTTGGAATAATACCTGCACATATTCCCTGTGTCAGCACCGTCACACATTCTCCATGGGGTCACAGAGTGTGTTGCCTAATAAAACCAGACCTTTTCACAGAGCTGCACTCGCTCTTCTGCTCTGCCAGAGGATGCATCAAAGGGCAGATTGTTTAAATATTTCACTGGTTACTGTGTGGGTCATCAGAACTGGACATACATAATTTCAAAGGCTTTTCTCCTCCTGCTTCTCACATCATTCCAGGTCACACTTCCCTACAGGTGCTCACTGTTGACTCAAGGACACTTCCAGGCAGCAGAATATCAACGGGGCAGGGATGGACAGGCCAGCTCATCCTACACATTTTAAATTGCTTAAAAAGGCCCAGAAGCCTTTTTGCAAAGAGAGTCCGTGGCAGGGGCTGAAGTCAGTGCTCAGCATGTGGCTTAGACAAACAGAGTGGTCATTAGTGACTGTTCTCATTGTCACACCGGTGCAGACTGTTAATTCAGCACAAGAGTCATTAAAAGCAAGCCTCGGTGGAGAGAGAGGCTTTTGTAAATGCCAGATGACTTGGCAAAAAGTGAAGAAGACCCTCAATATCCTGCACTGCTCTGCTTGTAAGTTCAGAACAAAAACTCCGAGGAATTTGCTGGCAACAGGATTAGGCACTAATTATTTTCTTATGCTGAAAGCTGTTAAAACCCAACCCAGCTTTCTCTCACCCCATAGCCAAGATAAGCTTACTGGTCATTCCATGGGTCCCTCTCTTCCAGAAGAGTGTCACTACTTCCAAAGCTCTCCCCCTGACTTTGTCTGTGGGTTGAGAGGGTGGTATCACCCTCACACTGATTGATGGCTTTTGCTCCAGGTTTGGGGATTATCCATGGACACTGTCCCAGCCTGTGCCCAGCCCTGCTCCAGCCCCAGGGCTTTCATTGCCTCTGAGCTCACAGTTAAAGAGCAGCATCCACTCTGCTGCATGGGTGTCCCTCCCTTAGAGTTCCTCCTACCAGATGCTTTTAATTTATTTGTATTTCCAGCAGCGATAATTGAGTTATCAATTTTGTGCTCTTTTGGGCCAGAAGCAGAGATCAGAGAGCTATTTTATACACCTAATTATGGATTATTTCCCATAGCTATAAAACCACGGAGAGACAGATCCAGAAAATATGTCGCGAGGTGGTCTGTGTCCTCTTCGTCTCCACTGGCTTCTCCCTGTTGCTTCCTTAAACTCCAGGCTGAATACCCTCCAGACAGAACAGTTGTCAAAAGCAAGGGACACCTATTTCCCCACAGGACAAATCCTCTTCCCACTCCAGAAGAGAGCTGCTTAAAATTAAATTCAGCTTTTACTGAAATGATCTGTTTAAACCTTTAGCACCTTGTTGAGTCAGGCTGAGATTTATCCCTTTTCTGTGCAATTTGGCTATAATCTGGCTCATTATGGTGACCCAGGGTCCTGCTGAGGAGTGAAGAATTTGATTTTCTTTCCCACTAATGGTTTTTGGGGGGGGTTGAACGGGATTATCCTTAAGATCCCTTCCAACCCAACCCATTCTGTGGTTCTATGAGTTGGATGTGGCCCCTCACGCCCCCCTTAGCTCCCCACTCCCCTGGCCCAGGTTTTTTTTGCTGCAGAGCCTCCCTCCATCCCGTGCAGGTCTGAGCTGCCTGGAGCACGCTGCAGTGCAGAGCCAGTGCTAAAGTCCAGCAGATCCTATTTTTGCATTTACAGAAAGAGACTGGGATCATCTGTGTGTCGGGATTAGGTTTCTGGTGGTGACATGAAGAGGCCATCCAAGATGTATGACCCAGCAAATGTACTGTAATGCACACATCACATTTGTTCTCCCAGTAAGTAGATATTGTCTAGGGTATATTACAGCTGTGCTTTGGTGTTTAATTTAATGTGAGTGAACTGCCTTAATTTCTCTAAATTGTAGTAATAAACATAATGCTAACAGTGATATTGCTAATAATTTATTTTGCAAGTGATTAATCAACAAAGAACTATTTTAATTACCTGTTCGGAAATGCCAAATTCTAAATTAATTATGTGTCATTATATGAAATCACATGTATAAATATATACACTTATATATGAATTCCAAGGCTAATTAAAATGAATAAACCATCAGATTTGGTGAACTCAGAGCTGAGGGAGGATCTGCTCTCCCCTGCTCGTCTGCCTTTTTGCATTTCATCCTCAGCACAAAGAGAATCTCATTCCAGTGCTTTATGCAAGTCGTTTGTGGTCCTAAAAAAGATATTACCTGGAGAAAGTAGCAAATTCCCTGGATCCCACACTGCAATGAGCAGTGTAGAGGGCAGGGGTGTGGGAAGTGGGAGCAGGGGAGGGGGGTGGGGGCTGCATCATTTCTGTCTGTGGGGAATGCAGAGTGTGACTCTTTGGGGTGATCTCTGTGCCAGACCTTGGGACTTCCTGCAAATAAACCCCAGTGGGAACTGGAGTGGGGGTGAAGGAGGAGATTCCGTGCCCTCAGTTGTTACCAACAATTTTTGTAGGGAAGTCAGGGATTCAGTGAACAGATTTGGGGTACAACCAAAGAGTTTTCCTTTTTGCCTGGGAGGGGGCTGCATCTGGAGATGCTGCAGGACACAAAGCTGGCAGTGTGGGGTACTTAGCAGTGGGAACATCCCCAGGGGCCCCAAAATGAGGCTGGGCAGAAAGGGGGGCCATCCCTTTGCAGTAAGACTCAAGCCCAGAGCTCATGACCAAGAGGCCCTCGGTCATCCAGAAGCAGTGGTCCCCAGGGGGTTGGTGGCCCCTGTGGCACAGAGGGGCAGGGGAGGGAATCTCTAATTTAGGGGTGGGGAGCGAGACAGTTCTAATGGTTTGTTGCACTGGCTTGAAGACCAGGATGATTTACGAGAGCAGTGCCATGGAGGAACCAGAATCTAAGTAATGAGACCTTTATTTGATACATAATACCACTGGGACCTTCTAGAAAGAGAATACCAGGAGCAGGGCTAAGTTTTGCTGGCTTGGGAATGCATCAGGAAGGGGGAAAGTATTGCTGACGCTGCAGTCAAATGCTGGGGCTGTGCACAACAGGGCTGCAGTGCTGTTCAGCACGAGCCTGGGACATGTTAATTCAGTCATATATTTTCAGATGCTGGAAAGACACCCTGATTTAGTGTGCTGCGAGGATCTATGCAGAGTTGTGGGTTTAAAATGCGGTGTCCAGAGCCTGGTTCCATCACCTCATGGTTGAATTCAAGCCGAGAGATGAAGAAGCTATTAGATACATACCAAGACCTTCCAGCCAAAAAATTACTTATGGTTTCAATTGAAGGAGAAGAAGTTGTAGAGAGTTTAGGAATGGATGTCAGAAACACAGCAGTTAACAGCAGAGATGTATGAGAGATTGGGAGGTGATAACTTAGATAAATTGGTGTCTCATCCATATTAAGGAGACAGCTCATCCTCAGTTGCTGCCGGATGACATGAACAGTGGAGTGTATATGGATACTAAAATACATTGGTCTTAAAGTTAAATCCCCAAGAACCATCAGAAATAAGTCTCAGAAGCCAAAGTGAGATTTGATGCACACTGCAGAAATATGCAGTCTGTCAGAGCGTGCTGCTCTCTCCATATAACTTCCACCGTTTGTGGGACAATTATAGGGAAAACAATACTGTGATCTGTAAAGCAGCTCCTGGAGTGGTTTTATTCACTAACTCAATGCTATGCATAATCATTGCCAGCAACATCTCCAGAGGTGTGTGCATAATAGAGAGACATCAAGTCAGTGAGTCAAAACATCAGAAAATAAAATTCAGATGAACGTCACATTCAAAAATTATATTATCTGTCATTTAACACTGTCTGAAGACCTCCTTATTGAAATAATACATCTAAACCAAAAGCTACCCCAGGCAGTAATACCTTATTGCTCTGCTGTGTTTAGGATCTACCAGGAACTGGGGTTTTCTGCACCTTGAGCTGGCTGTCAAGGAAGGGGACCTGGGGTTATAAGACCTGTGGGGATCTTCAAACTGAAGCATCCAAATGACTTGTAGAGGGGAAACAGAGGGCACTGGGAGGGTCTGTTCCTCTCCTGTAGCCATGTCAAAACCTGCCAAAGTCAAGAGTGGCCCCCCAGTGTCACCCATTTCCTTTGCTGTGTAAATGTGTACAATAATTTTCCTTTCAACAGCCAAATTTGCCTCTAAAAGAGAGTTTGTATCCAAATGCAAATTTAATTTGCCCTCGCTGACATTACACTTCACTGGATTAGATCCTTCATGCCTCCTGTTCCAAAACACCCATCGAGATAAGAAGTTACCCTTTTTGAAAACTCAGCCTTGGAAGACCTTTAAATCCCCTAACTAAATTCTTCCCGAGCTATTTTCCCCAAAGCACCGTGTACGGCATTGCCTCTGCACTGCAGCTTGAAAGGAACAATTCCCTGCGGATGCAGGCACCTGCAGCCAGGAATATCTGCTCCGGGATGCTTTGGCAGGGATGTCACAGCATGGGCCATAAGGCAAGTGCATATCCAGGTTTATATGGAATGTGTATGTCCGTGTAGGAGCTGCACACAGGCAGCTGCAGGCAGGGAGCACCAGTGCTGGGTAATGAGTCCGAGCTGCTCCAGGGTGTGAGAATGAGCAATGAGCATCTCTGCTGGAAGCAAAATCAGGAACTTGGGTGAGCTTTGCTACTTAGACAACAAATCATTGCGTGTGCTCGAGGGTTCATTTTTCATTGGGAAACACCAGTGAAACGAGTACTTTGCTGCTTATCTCTTTATTGCTTATCAGTGCTTCTTTGCCCTTCATTTCTGGGAAAAGGCATGGTGCTTAAATGGGTTGAAGGGTGGATGCTGTGAAAGAACTAAGCCACCTCTTTAATCCCAGAGGCTTCATCAAGGGTTCATTTTGCTCTCCGGGAAAATCTCTGTCTTCCCAGACCACTCGCCTCCCTCTCTCGGCCATCCATCTAGGTTGCTTCGTCTGTATCTGAAGTCATGCTTGCCATCCTTTGAAGAGGTAGTCTCCTCTAAAAAATCAATAGTTAACATTGTCTTTAAATAGTCTGACATTTACCTTTACTGCAGTTTTCATTTCTTTCTGGGATTGCTCAGACATTTGTATTACCAACGTACATTCCTTATTTCTCTGCCTGTAGCCACGGACCAGGAGCTTTGCAGGGATGGCAATCCTGGTGGTGTAGCTCCCAGCCACAAATAAGGAGACTTTTGCAAGATAATAGAGAGGACTGGAGCTTGCTAATAGAAGCCTCTTTAATATATGGAAGACATCAACTGAGAATAATTACAAGCAAAAGGGTATCATAAATCCCTGAAGAAAATACGTGCTGAATGCAGTTTTCCCAACAAGGAAATTTGAATGCTAGCCCAAAGGTCAAAATAAAAGACTGTGAGCTTTAACCTCCTGAGCCATCCACCTTTCCTTTGGCTCTTGTCAGGAACTTGTCTGGGGGTTCATTTAGAAAGCTGCCTGCTCAGAGCAGGGCCGTTTGCAATCTGGGAAAGTTAAGCAAATTAGCAGAATTATTAGGTAAGAGGCAATTCTCCACAGCCTGCAAAGCAACCGCTTGTTAAATTAGCTCACACGGGAGAATTGCGCTGATCGAATGATGGTTGCAGTGTTTGCAGAGGGAAGGCTGTGCAGGCATTTCCTTTGAAATAACGCTGCTGTACTCCAGCTAAAGAATTAAAAAAGGAGAGTTTGTGCAGATTCCCTGGCAGGCTGGGACAGACTCCCTGCGCAAATGTGCTGGAAGATGCCTTTGTCTTTTAAACACGTTTCTTCTTCTCTGTTCCTTCTGCAATAATAATAATAATAATAATAAAAAAACTAATAAAGAAGAAAAACCCAACCCCCTCAAACTATCTACTTCTAAAAATAGGGAGGGTTGGAGGAGAATTTATGCCACCAGACCCCTGGAAGCAGGTGGCTCGATGCACCCGGTCCCCTCTGGGACTTGCAAGGACACCTGGGGTTTTGCAGCCTTGCTGTCCTGGAAAGACTTTGGGAATGTGGCTTTCAGCAGCAGAAACTGAGTCCTCCAAGAAGACAAGGAGAGGGTGGCTCACCCATGGTTTCTGATCTGTCAGTCTCATTTTTATATAGTCTTTGGCTATTGATCTGATATTTTTATACCTTATGTAGTGCACTTAGTACAGGAAAAAATGGATTCACCAAGTAAATGTGCTTTATTAGCAGGTCTCTGATGGAAAATTATGTCAGTTTTCCATTTAAAAGATGCATCAGATTAATTCACTCATGAATCAATCTGTCTATGCTTGAAAATCTACTCACACCCCACATTAAATCGGCCGGTGTGACACTGCAGGCTGGAGATCACAATGGAAGTTTTAAAATGATGAAAAGGTATTATTGTGAAGTTTATAGCACTTCCAAGGCAGCTGGGAATGAAATGCTCATCCCCAGAATGAAGTGAGAGTGTTACACCAGGCTTAGCTCCAACTTCCCTTGCAGGAGATGAAACTACATCAGTTAAAGTTTGGTGATTTTTTTTTCTTTTTTTTTCTTTCTTTTCCTGTTTCTTTCTGTGCCCGATGAATGTCCCAGCTCAAAGGGTTGTCCCAGGTTTTGTCCTTCACAGGCTTTTTTTGTCTCATAGGGCCATGCTCCTCACCATGGAAAGATGGATTATGCCTGTACTTTCCAGGTGATCCACAAAAGGGGGATAGAAATTAATTCCTTTTCCTGTGCTGAGTAGAGGCTGCAGGATCATTCATTATTTGTTCCTGAGTGAGTGCTGCATGGGGCCACCTCTTACCCCTGGCAGGATATCAGCTTGTGGCTGGACACTGGAATATTTGGGAAACAGTTTCAAATCTCTCCCTCTCTCACTCTTTCCCCACTCCTGTCCTTCTATGCAGGAGAAAGCAGAAATCATCTGTCAGGCATTGCACAAAATGATTTATAGGAGGAGAGGGCAGGAAGAGCTGGAGGCAGATTTTATCAGAGATGCCAAGAGATGTGCAGTAACTATCCCACGTGGAATTGGAAAAGAAGCCCTTGGTGTTGAGTTTCTTCAGGAGAAAGACTGGCCATGCTGTGCCCCATCACTCGGTTACTCAGCTCCTTGTAGCCCCCTGTAGCAGATGCTGCTTCTGTGCTCAGCCCCAGCTCTGCAGTGCAATCCCACCTTTCAGCCCCGGGGCTACATGAAGCATCTCAGTGTTTACTTTTGGTGTTGTAGAACAAAAGACAAGTGCTTAGAGCCAGCTGAGATCCCTGGGTGCACATTGGTATCACAAGCATAAGGCAAGAGCAGTTGAACATGAAAATAGGGAGTCTCTCTTGGAATCGTTCAGGTTGGAAAAGACCCCTAAGATCATCAAGTCCAACCATTAAATCCATATCCACTCCAGGCAGGCCAATTGCATGAGGCAATTTACGTGGAGCAGCGACAAGCTATTTTCTGTTGTCCCTCTCCTTGCTGAACACCTCAAAATGAGGGATTTTATTCCTTGTGAGGAGAAGAAGGACGTATCCACACCCCAGGCCGGGTGCTTCTACAGCTCAGCACTGCTGCAGGAGCTGAGGTAATGCATGGAGCCGCCAGGCTGCTACGCCCGGCCACGCGCCTGCTGTCTGGCCACGTTGGACACAAAGGGAAGGACGTCTGCTCCAATCTCAGCCAAAAAAGGGCACGTGGACATGGTTCATCTCCTGCTGCAAACAGCTCGGGCTGTGCAGGCAGGCACCGTCGGGCAGCTCACCGGGAAGGGTGGCGGAGGAGCAACCTGCACGTAGGAGCTGAGGGATCCTTCCTCTGCTCTTGCTTGAGTGTGCAGGAGATACCATCATCCAACCCTTCCTTCCTTTGGAAAACATGTGCAGCACATCCTGCTGTTTGTGTTCAATCCAAACCAATGTCCTACGGCTATGACACGCGTGATTATGGCAGTCATTTTTAATTAGGGATTGTGTCAATGTATTGACATTTTTATCGCTTTTGGGGGAAGTAGAGGATATTTTCCTGCAGGTGAACTCCTCTCTTCGTGGTTGTCTATCCCTCCAGCTGCACTGCTTGCTTATTAGAAAAATGCAATGTTATTAGGCCCATTCTCTGAGCAAGTTAATTAAGCAACTTACACAGCACCAAATCCAAGAAATGCAGAATTCAAATTCCCTCCATCCTATGGCAAGATTTATAATGGGACTCTGAGTGCAATATCTATCATTACCGGAAGCCCTGGCAGGATTTGGAAAACAGTGTGATGAAGAGACTGCATTCAATGTCTTCCTGGGAAGTGGAGTTAGACAGGAACGGCTCAAGCCACTCATTGCCCGCAGTGATAAACACCCTGCAGAAGATATTGTTCACCCAGAAAGAAAAGGGAAGGCAGATCATCACATTTATTGGTCATAGCTTTTCAAGAGTCAGTAAAGACCTGCTGGAAAAGACATGGTTAGTAGTAGGAATATATATTTTTTGTCTATCTCAAAAATACCTTTGGCTCAACAGCTTTATATAACTCTAGTAGAAGATCTGACTTCTGCCTGATACGTCAGGATGAATCTTCCTCCTGCATGATGGTCCTGGTGTAGATGTTGCTCACATTGTACAGTTTTTAATGTCTTTAACCATCTTTAGCTTTGTATCCTGATAGCCCCTTCAGGCTATATGTCAATGCCATCTGGGAGGAAAAGAAGAGACTTCTGCTCGCTCGCCACTGTAACACAGATCTCTTAACGAAAATTGTGCTTCCATCACTTGACAAACTGTCAGCACAGAACAATTATCTGCCTGTTGGCTTGCTTGTCCTTTCTTTTCTCCCCTCTCAGAAAAAAAAAATAAATAAAAGAAAAACAGGTGAAGGAAAAGGATGCTCAGATAAAACCTCCATGGACAGAATTCAGCTGATCTGATCACACCACCTGAGAGACTTGAAGATGTATCAAAGGCAGAAGTGGGTCCCTTCTTTGCCACCTCTTTTGCCATCTCCTCTTCCTGTGCTTGACTGGTGAATACCCTTAGGTCTTTGGGACAGAGAACGTGCCTGTTTTTGTCTGTCTTAAGTCCTGTACAAATATGGATATTAGAGTATTAGTGTATTTAGGCTGATGTGTTCAGCAGCTCTAGATTATGTATTGCTCCTCAAAATAACGTTTGCATTCGCCGACAAAGGTCTTTATTACAGAAGAGGGTCAAGCAAAAAGGATTATTCTTGCTAATTATTCGCTGTTATTTAATATTTGCACAAAAGGTTTGCAGTAGTGAGTCCTCAGGATTGCCTTGTTTGAGAAGCTAATAGGGTTTCCAGGAAACCAGAAGTATCTGGTGAGCCATCAGAAGGAGCCTCTTAGAGGATATGGGAAACAATTAGATTTGATGTAGTTAAGGATGGTTGGCTAAAGGTTTCTAATGACTTAGCCAGGACCTGATCCTGGGGTTTTCAAAGTCAGTGGTAAGACTTCCCCTCAGAGCTGTGCTTTATGGGAAATCGACTGAAGTAGATCCCATTTTCAGACCACGGATGGGTTCAGGATCCGGGCAGCTCCTGGCCACAAAGGGCCGATATCAGTGAGCTCCGTTTGCTCCAAACCCTGCTGTTGCCTCAGGAAGGATTTGGGAGTGAGCAGGGCTGAAACACAAATTGTTGAGAAGGAGATTTACAATTTTTTGGCCCATGCCTTACGTTTGTCCCTACATATTATCAGTCCCTAGAGAGCTCCTCTGAAGTCTACCTGCTGCCTTCTGCTTGGGCCTCATATTTCCTTGACTAGACCTTAATGGCTGTATTGTTATAGAAATTCCATGCTAAGTGAACTGAATTTCTCATTCCATAAAGATATAATTAGGCAATAAAAACACAGCCAGAAATCTTCAAGCATGGGTGCCTGAAGGTGGGATCCACATTTATGCATTTAAATGCATGGCCCAACTTTTGGGATCCCTGTGCATTCATATCTTCTCTTGCTTCCAGAGAACTGGAAGTTTCCCAGCTATTCAAGATGGCTTTGGGGGTACCACACTTCTTTAAGGAAAAAAACATTTTCTTTTACATTCCCTGGTTTTGTTCAAGTTGCAATGCCTCCAGCTTCCCTATTTGACATTTTTTAGTAACTTAATTATCATTACCAAGGAAGAATGTTAATAATGGTGTTGTTTACATTGGATGCAGCCCTGGGGAACAAGGGAAAATAACCCAGATTGTGGGAGCAGGCGGGAGGAGCATGGTATTTTGGAAACCCAGGCCACAACCTGCTGGAAGCATCTGTTTCTACTCAACCTTGTCCTCTAGAGTGTCGACATCATTCACAGCCCAGGCTGCCAGCAATTAGGGACTTGTGCTGAGGATTTCCCTTCCCTTGTGCTTTCATCCCAAGGATGTTCAGGAATCTCAGGACTGGCAGCGACAGCACTGAGGTGATTGCCTTGGACAGTCATTCCTGCCTCAGCAGATGCCTTTGCTTGATGCTTCTGAGATGGGAATTAGGAATTGGGATTGAGTAGCGCTCAGAAACCAGCACGGATATCTACAAAGCAATTAATCATCCAGGACAGATGAGGTGTCAAGAGGTGACTCGGAGCTACAGAGCTGGTGGCCACTTGGCTCTTTTGCCAAGGGCAGAGCTGTGCTGTGAGGCTTCAACTGGAAAGCAACGAGCACCCTCACTACCCCTGGCTGCACACTGGCTCCATGCTATTACAGGGATTTGTTGGAGCTGCTCCTTTTCCTCTGTTCGCAGGCACAAACATCAGCAAATGCATTTTGCATTTGCTCAAGTCTCTCCTATCAGGCCAGGTCAAAGCCCTTTTGGATGCATCGTTGGCTATTCGGAACAATGCTGCAGTTGTGAAGATAAATAAATTTAAAAAAATAGAATGTCTAATTTCTTTTACATGTTCCCAAGAAATCAGCTGGTGGCAAGAAGGAAAACGTGCCTGATCTGATTGAAGTATATGGGGAGAAAAAACACATGTAGACTTCAGTAGGATATCGACATGGATGCTTAGGCACTGTTAAAGTGCAGAAAAATGAGCCAGCAGGATTGAGTAAGCACTATTTGCCTTTTAGCTGAGGAAAGGCGCTCCTGCAGTAACATTGCTCCTCATGTCTTTGCCTTTTAAATACCCAGTGACATAAATATTAGATGTGTGTTAAGCCTCAGATCCATCAAACAACTCCTTATCTCGAAGCACATGAATACTCTTGGCCCTAGTAAGAACACTTAAACGGTACCTAAAGGACCAGGGACGTGAAATGAAGTAAACCTAATTTCTAGCGTGTGAAAAGAGACAAATCTCTGCACACTCTCATGCCAGGGGTTAACTTGGGCCAGGTGTTGTTAAGAAGTAAAGACATGAATAATCTCCCATCAGACTTTTGCATCCAAATGGCTCATTAAAGCTGCAATATTCATAGCTTGTGAGAGTCCTATAGATTTACGATGGCTAGGAAAGGATGACGCCCAGCTTACTTTCCCACCAATCATTATTACATGGGAAAGTGGGCGATTTTCTTTAACTCCATTAGCATAACATTAGTGCTTATAAGGACCAGACTGGGGTAGAGACTTTACAAGACTTTTAGGTCAACAAAGTCAAACAGGGAACTCTTTTTTAGGAGCACAGCTTTTATCTCATTAGCAAAAAAATATTGTTGGCTAGTGCAGACTGTGGATATTTGCAGTCTGGGGCAGTGAGGAAGCAGTTGGTATTCCCAACTCCCTCCCAGCTCTGCTAGCCCTGTAACAGCCCATTTCTTCACTAGAGCTGTTGAAGGAGCAGCTCGGCGCGTGGTACAAAACACAAGGAGGGAACTTCAGATCAAAACCTTTATTCTTCCTTGCAGCAGATGAAACACCGAAGCACGGGGCTCCTGGGCACAGGGCATGAGCAAACACACATGAAAATGCACAGCACTTGCAGTGGGAATACACTGGGTTACAGCTGAGATCAATGGAGGAGGGTGATAGGGATTATCAATCTTGAGTGGTCTCCGTTAGGCAGAATTGACTGGCAACCACATAATGACTCAGGCTCAGCCCACCAGTTTAGAGCCCGAGTGATAGATCTGTAGATGCCAATCATCATGATTTCCTTATCAGCAGTGTTCACGTGGCCATTTGTCTTCTACCTGAGCCGCCCTGGTCGGGTTCAAGTGTTTCATCCTCCAAGGTGCGTCTGAGAGATCAATGCACAGCTACAGCTGGTTGAAGGGGACCAAATCCATTGAACAGTTGATTTGGTTCCATTTTACCAGCTTTAGCAAAGCATTTGGCCTCGTGGGCTGTGGCAGCAGAGAAGAGAATTCCTCGGGGTCTTTTCTTTCCCAGCTGCCTGGACCTCTTCTGAACTTGCTGCCTGATGCCGCACTGGTTCAAATAGCTTCACTTTCAGGCAGTCAGGATTTATTTAAGCTTCTTAGAGGCTACGGCTGAAGAGCGGGTCTGAATTAAAGAGGCAGTTTGAACAGCAGTGGAGTAGTCTGCAGCAGTAACCATCAGCCTGAAGCATTTTTAAACCTGATATTTGGCTCTGTTTTGAGAGCCACATTGCTATTACAGTGTGGCATAAGGAAAGGTTATTGTTTTCATCCAGATGCTTTAATTATCACCTCCTGCCTCCTTCCTTTCAGTGTTTTATGGTGTGCTGTCCTCCTCCATGCCCCATATTTTGGTGTCTGAAGTGACACCTAACACGCAGCAGCAGAGATGTCGTTTGCTACAACAGCCAAGGAACTCAGGCTGCAGAACTCTTCTCCCCTCAGGGCTCTCCTTGAAAAATGGGAGGGAAAAGGCTGGAACACCTGAAATCTTTTTTTAGAGGTTAGCAAACTTTGCTTCCCTACTGTGAAGCCTCCTGTGTTTTCTCATCTGGCATTAAAATCAGCATTTTCAGGAGGTTTAAGACCTGTTCAAGCAATGGTTGTATTTGCCATCACCAGAAACCAACAGGAAAATGGTGGAAAGGAAACAAAAGGGAGGAGGGAATGACAGAAAAAAAAAGGCTTTTCTTTCTTGCAATCTCATAATCTGGCAATTTGTCCCCAAAAGGCGAAAGCAAGTCCCTGCTACACCACCGGTGCCCAAATCACTCCTGTGATGGTTCACATCCCAGCACTGGGGTGTTGATTTCTCCCGGAGAGCCCAGCAGCATGAACACCCCACGGCTAAAAATAACGCGGTAAATCAAATTTAAAAATCACAGCAGCTCCAATCATTTCTGCAGTGGGAGCCAATAAAGTCAGGCCTTTCCTTCTGAACCCGGAGCCACGCGCAGACATTGCACATTGCCATGTGCATAACCTATTTAAAGAATTTATATGCGTCATAAGGCAAAGGTGACTTTTCCCCCCTCTCCCTCGCAGCCCACCGTGCTGCAAGACGATACCAGGGAAAAGCACCTGTGCTTGGAACCTTTGCACACAGAAACATTGCAAGTGGGCCAGCATTTTATCTCCCGAAGAATTACAGGCTTCGCATTGTCACGGTATGCACTGCAGATCACTTAACTGCCCAAACCCGTTACTCTAAGCTGCCTATAAATAAATGGGGAGAGAGAGATGGAGAGAGAAAGGGAGAGAGAATAGCTTTTTAAAAAGAGCTCTACAATTAATTTAATCAAGTTATCTCTAGGTACCTTTTCAAGAGACAATCAAGCCAAGGAACTAAATGGAAGCTTAGACAGTGAAGACCTGGAAGTATTAAATTCATCCTTTGGTGACTTACGGGAGGCAAAGGGAAGTAATTATTTACTGGTGATTGGGTAGACGTGGAAGTGCCGTTAGTGACTGAGGCTGTACTGAACTAAACCCTGATGGGCACATGGATTTTGAGACAGAGTGCACCAAACTGCCTGAGCATCACCACCTCAAACACACTCTGCTCCTCAGGCATGTGTGCTCTGTCCCAGCCCTGTTGATTTGGGGTCAGTCCTTTGAAAGGAGCCCTGTGGGAGAGAGGTGTGGGGTTACACTGAGCATCTTCTGCTGGGGACCGGAGCTGTCCCCACTCCCCCCTGCTTTGCTTCGGGGAGTGCCTTGGAACATATTTGAAATCAATGTGAGTCGGCATGGATGTTCTATAACATTTTGTTTAAATTCTCTGCAGTGAGTTATGGGTAAGGTTTTCCTTTTTAGAAAATTAGGTTTTCTCTTCTGGATGCCATTAATCAAAACTAATGATGTCTCTCTGGTGGTGAGGCTTTCCCAGCAGCTGAGAAAGAGCAGCCCACGTTATAAAGCTGGAGAGGGCTGCAACCCACGGGGACTTGTAGCATCCCAGCAGGGAGGGCCCAGGTCTCTGCCAGCCCAGGCGCTGCCAGGCTGGGCTCTGGGGCTGTACCAGCCACCCAGACAAGATAGATCACAGATGGTCTGAGCTCTGCTGAAGCCCCTGATCTCTCCAGCGAGGCAGTGCTCATTCTCGAATGCCTGTGGTCCCCCACCCCTGTGAAAAAGGAGGGATAGGGTTCACCTCTGCATGCTGAGCACTGCCAGGCTCAACAGGCAGGATCTGGCAGCAGAGTTTGCCAATCCTAACAGCCGGGCAGGGCTTGGTGCTGCTCTCCCTTCCTGCCTGTGCCAGTGTTGCAGGTGCAGCCTGCAATAGCACCCCAAACCAGGCCCAAAACCTCAACCACCCAACACCACCACGTTCGAGTTTGTGTCCAAAGCTAAGTCAGGTCCAATCATCTCCTCATGCAATTGGGTCTTGCATTGGAAAGGTGTGGAAGGAGCGGGTGCTGGTGCCTCCCTGCACATGGCTCTGCTCCTGCCCCTGCCATCCTGAGCTGGGCAAAGCCTGCAGGCACTGTGGGATGGCACTGGAGAGCCATGGGCATGCTGAGTGAGAGCCAGGGGCTAGAGGTGGATCAAAGCCAAAATAACAGAACAAACACAGGATGGCTTTTCCCTCTCTGGCCGCCCTTGCATGGTGCCTGTGCCTGGCTGCTGGCAGTGCTGTCCATGATTATATCCAGGAAAATGGGCAAAAGCCCCCAGTGCTGTGGCAAGTAGGATCAGTAGTACTCAACATAAGAGAATCTCCTCTATTGCAGATCTTTCCACTTCAGCCTCAATATTCTAATAAAGACGTGTTATAGACAGTACAGAAAAGCCAAAGAATTTATCAGCATTTGTCGATATTCCTAATGAAGCAGAAGATTCAACATGCAATAGAATTAGCCTACAACGAACACTTGCATGGGGCCCATCCTTCTGAGTCCAGAAATCTCCTGCCTATTCCAGTCCAATACACTTTTGAGAAATGAGCAGCCCTCCAAGCCATTATCGTTATAAGCTAAAAGGCCAAATGAGACAAAGTACTGTTGCTCTTCATCTGAATAAACAAATCATTTTTAGATCAAATGCATGAACAATTTATCATTCTAAAATCCAATCAAAAGGAAAAAACAACAATACAGAACATTGATTTCCTACAGCTTTATCTTAATGAAGTGCACATTCCCTTTGTAATTAGCTTTGGAAGGTTTTTTTTTTTCCCTTTCCCCAAGTTAATGTGTTATTTGATTTCCATCCAAACATTACTAAATTGGAGGAAATTTCCTCAAAATGAAGTGGCTTTTGATAATACAGGAAAATGTCTACTCTCTCACATTGCTATTTTTTCCCCCAAACAGCCATACTTATACTGCAGATGATTCAACTTTATTGCGTGGTGTCTTTGCGAGGATGTTTAAATCAATGCCACAGTCGCAGGACTCTGCCCGATGTGCCATTTGTAAACCAGAAAATACAAGCTCGCTGCTTTTATCCTTTTCCTTACAGACATCAAATATTAATTGAACTTATATTATTACAGGGAAAAAGTAGACTGTGTTTTATTAACATTTCTAAAATTAAAGATGTTCAACCCAAAAAGTAGACTCCAGACAAGGCTCAAGAGCCTTCCGCTTGGATTTTATTTGACTTAATTAAAAAGCATTCAGTTCCTTTGTGCACTAAAGCAGTTGCTGACATCGCAGTAGCCACTCAGTCTTTCAAACCAAAACTATTACCTGAACTTAATAAAGTGTCTATTTAATTTATACACCCTCATGAACTCACCTGTCTCCAACAAACACAACGTGGTTCTTGCTAATGAGCAGCGAAGGCAGCAACTTGACAGCAAACTCACCAGCACCCCGGGGTAACTCAGCTGCCCCAAAACATTATTTCCATCTCCTTTAATCTGCCTTCTCCACCATTATTGCTGTTATCCAACATCCCTGAGCCAGCAATCCTCATGCATTCCTGGAAATGCTCTTTGCCAGGCCACCTCTCCCTTCCTCCCCTAAACCTCTCCTTTAAATGTTTTCTTCTTCAAATGCTGCTGACCAGAGGACTGTTGCTTTCACCCTGCTTCAGTGAGTACTTGCTGAAATGAAATGGCTAATTTGATAGTCTGGTTTTATCTGGGTGTATTGCCAAGGTACACAGCAATACCTATGACAGGGAATAAAGTCCCAAACCCTGCAGTTATCACCTTATTCCTCAGTTATACAGAGCATCTAAAGTAACCTTATCTCTGTCTTAACCCCAGTTTTGGTCCTAGGCCTCTTGTAAAAACAACAGTCCCGTTTCAAGCACGGACCTGCTCTGTTCTGACAATGCAGAGCATCATTACCTGGAGGGAGCTGGCTCCACGTGGGATCAAGATGGTCCCTCCAAAGCTGTTTTCCCAAAGCACAAGACTCTGAGCAGGTCTCTGGGAGCTGCACCTCCTGAAACCGGCCATGGAAATAATTGTGGAGTTGGATTTTTTTGATTTGCTACTCACACTCTCAAAAGAGAACAAAGCCGTTCCCTAATACAGTTTGTGCATTTTATGGACCTAACAATTAAACAGGTTTTAAAACATGTGCTGACTGCATAATCCCATACAGGGGAGTGCACTCAGCGTTTTTAAACAGCAACTGATAGGAGATACCACTTAATAGTACAAAACACCAGCAGTCCCGTTAAAATCAATAGAAAATTAGATGCTATGAAAATGCAATATGTGTCCAATTAGTTATAATTGGAGCAAATGGTGATGCAGATAAAGTCCAGGAGGCAGACGGATTTGTCCGGAATGCTCCCCGCCGGCCGCAGGCACGGCGCAGGGTGGGCCCTGGTGGGCTGTGCCATGCCCTGGGCAGGAGGGATGAGCCATCTCGCACAGAAATGTTAACTCTTGTCTAATTATGGAGCTGCTCCGAGCCGGCAGGACGGCTCTGGTGCACCACTGTGCCTGGTGAAAAACGATCGGCTGTCACACGGAAACCTCCCTGTTGGACTTGACAAATTATGCCAGCAAACCTGTTTAAGAACTAAAAAATCCTTGGACACGGTGACAGGCAGAGAAAGATGCTGTGTTATTTATTTATTTGCCCAGCACAGTTTAAGAATTGTGGCTTAGTCCCACCGATGCTCACTTTTTTTCCCCTGCCTGTCTGTTGTTATATCAGTCTAAAGTCCTTCCCACCAATTATTTCTCAGGCTTCTTTCAACTTCTAAAAACTCAGCTGCACGGCAAAACGGGAACTAGGTTATGCAATTCTAACGCTTTATTTTTAACATCTTTGGTGCAACATATTGCCCTCCTCTTTGTTTCATCTCATGACTAAAGAAAAAGAGCGAAGATCCCCTATTGCAGCGGCGTGAAGGGACATCCCCAACCAAACATCTCTCCAACCCCTTCCTGCCCTCACACTGGCTGAAAACACATCACTTGCAGTACAACAATCATTAATTTGCAGTGAATTTTTTCATATAACCACTATAAAGTAACAGTTATTTTACTGAAACTATTGGCTCAGAGCAAAGCAGCAATAACTTTCTCCAGGGTTCATATTTTCTTATTTTAAATTAGTTATTCAAATCATTACAGACTTATGGCCACAAAGGAAAAAAAAAAAGCCTCATGTTTACCCAGACCTGAAACATTTTTTGCATTACTGGACACAGTTACTTACACTGTTAAGGGAACTGTCTATCAAGAAAGGGAAAAAAAAATAGAAGTGGCAGCTTTTATTTGTTACGCTGACTCAGCCGAATGGTGGAACAAGAAACATTAAGCCCCAATCCATAACTTTTGTGGCCGCTCAAAGGACGTATTCTTCCTCGACACTGATAAAAGTTTAATATGTAGTTGCCCAGGTTTTTAATAAACTTGTCAACAAAAGAGCAAAGCAAATTGATGGGGACCTTCCCAGGAATAAATTCAGTTTCAAATAGGCCAAATGAGCGTGGAGGACAGGGAGGGGACGGTGCACGGGAGACTTTTGCTGGGCTTTGCAAAAATGGCACAATAGATTTTAGCGGGTGCATCTTATTGTCTCAAAGACAAGGCTTCAGGACAAAGCTGGCTTAATTTAAAGAAGGTAAAGTGGTGCAGCACAGCCCTGACACCGTGAGGGACAGAAGGGGCAAAGCCGGGGCATAAATACCCATCTCGCCCTGCCTGCCCATTTCAGTCCCCATCCCACAGCAGACCTGCTCAGGGACAAGCTGCAGTGTTGCTCCATGATTTTATGCCCAATTTCCCACTGCCCACATTTCAGAACATCCCTTCCAGGTATCACCTGCACAGCCACCTCCTCTGTTTGGCCAAACCTTCCCCACTCCCTGCTCCATCTCTTCCCTTCAAATACTCAAGGCTGAGCTTAATTCAAGCACAGCACAGTCCACTTCCTCTGCTCTTACAAAAGCTGTTTCACACTCCTGCAGTCCCTAGCTATAAGGCCCCCTCACATTTAGGGACCAGTTACCCTACATCCACGTGGCCATGAGCTCCAGGCACTGCCCACATCCTGTCAGGTTGGGAGTGAAATCACAGCATGAGATTCATTACTTTCTGCTAGCTTCAATCAAGTTGGTGTCTTAAATTATTAAGACTTGGGGGTTTTTTGTTAATTTGTTTACCCGAAGTAAACACAAACATTAAATCAGAGCTTCCAATAGTCTTGCTGCCAGGAAATTAACAAGCAAATTAACCCGCAGCGTCCCAGAAGGGGACACCAATCTTTTCATCTCATCAACTCCTTGTGACACTTTGCTTCCCATGTCACCCACTCCCTCCTGACACCTTCCTTTGCTTGCACCAAACAGCTTGAAAAGCCAAAAGCCAAGTCCCGTCTCCAATGCCAGGTCACATCTCAGATTGGAAGCGCTGTCCTGGCCGTTGCGGTGAACTTTATTCTCGATTGCTCTTAGGTCACTGGATTCCTGCTCCTGTGGCTTTATCCGACTCCCCAAATGCCAGGGTTGACTTGTCTATGTAAGGTCTTTGCAGGGATGGCTCCTGTCCTTACAGCTGCTGGGTGACTTCTGCGGTTGGTGGTCACGAGTCCCACGCCTCCTGGCTGCCCAGATGCCACCTAATCCTGTCCCCCCAGAAGGGCAGCTGAGAATGAGCACTATTTATAGCAGTTGTTCCCCAGTTCCCCCAGGCTCATCAGTCTGCCCAGGGCTTTTTTAGATAGAGGCACAGGTCCCAGCACAGGCCATATCTGGGCATGGTGAGGCATTTACAGGCACGGCTGTGCTTCAGGAGAAAAAAAAAGGAAAAGGAAAAAAAAAAAGGAAAACCCTACATCTGCTGGAGATGTCAGTCGCCTGCTTCCCTTGAGCCTCCTGAGCACCACCAGCAACTGTTCCAACTGCTAAAACCTTTGACTATCAAATCCTGCTTTAGTCAAGACATATCTGTGTCTGAAAGCCTTCCTCTTGCACACAAGGGTGTCATCCACCAGCCCTGCTCCTCCGTACAGACCGCTCTGGAAAAATACAGACTAACCCAGGGAGGCTCGCTGGTGCTGCTTACACAGTGCAAGCAAAAACTCCTTAACAGCATCACGGGGTGCTGCAGTGGTTGGGAGACAGCAGCCCACAGGGACACTGCTCCTCCTCTAGGTGCCCACCAAAGTGCTCAGGGCTGGGCACGTACAGCGGGTTTAAGCCCAGTGCCGGCAGAGTCACCCGGCAGTGATTGCGGCCACACCGGTGACCAGCGAGCAGCCCCGCGGTGCCGGAGCACCCCACGGACCCCATCACCCACCATCCTACTGGGAGATCCCCCAGGCAGCCACGGGTCCGTGGGGTCCTGGTTGAGGTCCAGCCTCCACACCTCACACCTTGCACCTGCTCCAAGGTGTGGGGAACCCAGGTGAGTCTTTGCATGACAGCACGAGGGCAGAGGGGCACAGTCCAGGCAGGCTGTGCCGTCTCCCCAAACACATGCAGGGCAGAACTGTGCGAGCCAACACCAAAGCAGGGAAGTCCTTGCAAACACAGAACAATCTTGGCCTCAGGAAGTCGCATCAGCCTGCCTTGGCCGCTTCCACCTTCAGCCTCTCAGTGCAAACACAGCTTCAGCAAGTCCCCAGC
Organism: Dicrurus megarhynchus; assembly: GCA_013399195.1. Classification (NCBI taxonomy): domain Eukaryota; kingdom Metazoa; phylum Chordata; class Aves; order Passeriformes; family Dicruridae; genus Dicrurus; species Dicrurus megarhynchus. The sequence goes on along the minus strand of VXAD01011617.1, from coordinate 449,059 downwards.
GAGCACCTACTTTGCCTCGGAGGGAAACCGAGGCAGGTGAGCTACACAACTTGTCTGCAAGCCCAGCGAGCCAGCAGTGGAGCTCATGCTCTCTCTTGGCTCCCATCCTTGGAACACTGGGCTGCTCTCAGCGTGACCCCCCGCATCCCAGTGGGAATGCAGCTCTCAGCATCGCTGCCCGCTTGGCTGAGGTCAAGAGCAACTTCAGCATCGAGCGGCGAACATTTAACCCAGCATCTTCTCTGGGAGGCACCCGCCAGTGCGGCACTGAAATCAGCCCTGGGCTTTCCAGGGAGGGATCCGAGCTGAGGAGCGAGGATATTTCTCTTGCTAGGAACACACCACCCCCTCGCCCACAGTCACTGCTAAGTGCAAGATGTGGTGAAAGTCTTTAAAAATAGATATATTCCCAAGCAATTCATGCCGCTTGCATCTGGCAGGGCAAACCTAGCATGGAAACTCTTTCTTCCTGACTAAAAAGGATTTGTTAGCAGCTCGAGGCTCGTGCAACCTTGACTCTCTCCTCCTCTCTTCAGGGCCTTCTCTTGTTCTTGGCCTAAACCAGTCCTGGGAAACACAAGGGAAGCCCTGCCCAGCTAGGCTGGTGTCAAAGGCAGGGAAAGATACTGCAGTGCAGTGCTGATCTCTTCTGCAATCGGACGTGCAGACTAGCCCGAGTGCTGAGTCAGCACAATTTCTTTTTTGATTGGTTGATCTGAGTAACATATTTTCAATGTATGCTAAAGGGGCAGCAATTAATACCTTTTCCCCCTTTCCCCGCTTTCCCAAACCGCTTCGAATCAAATGCACAAATCTCACCCCCAAAGTCACTCTCTGGTCCTAAATATTCTGAGGCTCTTTCATTTTTAATTTAGGGCATTAAAAAAAAAAAATTTGCAATCTAAGCGATGCTCACTTTGATCGACTTGTGCTGCTGCAGCTAAAATATCTGTCCTGCAGGTCAATCTAATCATGCTTAATAGCAGTTTATTCTTCAACGCAACATTTTTCACGTTGGGTCGACAGTTTTAAATGAGATTGCTGATGCACCCCTTTACTAATGCTTTTACCAGGGCCAGCACATCCCTTGAAATACTTGTGCAATAAAATGCTTTATTGCTCTTGATGAATGCACTATTAAACTTGAATTGCAAACATGCCCCCCCCCTTTTATTAAAAAAAAAATAGAGGGTGCTAGAATTTATGGGACCACCTGTCTTCCAACATTAAGTAATAGTAACAACTGTAATAATGGATCATCAATGTAACAAGCACACAAAAGTACAGAAAAAAAGAAAAACCCGCCAGGGAAAATCGCATGGCACAAATTTGTCCCTGTGCTCTCGTGTGCACGTGCGAAATATCCATCTTATACCTGCCGGTAGTTCCGCTTACATGCGGGGAATTCATCTCCAGAACGGCTGGATTTTGTGAGGCATAGAATAGAAAAATTTAACTAATTTGGTCCACTGGATTTATGGCTTTTACAATTCTCAGAGCTCCTGTTTCCGTGCCTGGCGCTGCACAGTCCTCGGCTCGCAGGATGGATGGGTGCACCTGAGCATCCCAGCGCTGCAGGTCCAGCACAGATGCTCCTCGTATCACACCACCACGGCACTCAAGGCCAGGAGATGCTCACCAGTTTATAAAAAGTTTAAGAGAAGTGGTTTTAATTTAGCCGTAAAATAGAGCGGGCCCAGCGCAGTGTAACAGCTGCAGTTTTCATCCAAGGAGGTGTAAAAGGGATGAAGAGCTGCCATGGAGCAGAAGAACGGTGCAAAGTGGTTGGCAAAGGCCTGCAGCCATCACCTGCTTTCATTGGTGTCAACAGCAAGGCTACCATGGCTCTTGGGGGGCCACATCCACCCCATTTCATTTTTAACGTCGCCCAAGCCTGGGTGACACGGTCCATGGCAAAGCCTCCACTGTCACCTCCGCTGCCATGCTGCGAGACAGCGCTCAGAATTATAGCTTTGAAAATATTTACATAAAAAATAAATCTGAGCACTTAGCGACTTCCTAAAGTTAGCAATTCCATGTGATTAACAAGCGTATTAATTCAGAGAGGCGGGGGGAAGGAGATAAAAATTGCATTACAAATGCAGGTATCTGCTGTAAATCAAACCGTGAACACCTTTGCAAGAGCAACGTGCAGTGGCACAGGGGTTTTAGTGCTGAAAAGGGGAAGGAAACAGAGAGAGAGGGGAATAGAAAAGAAAATTTAAAAAAAAAAAAAAAAGAAAGTAGAAAAAATAAATAAAAAAAGAAAAAAGAAAAAAAAAGAAAGAAAAAGGTGGAACACAAAAGAAGGAAGGAGAAGGAAAATGAGAAGAAGTGGGACAAAGGGTCAGCAAGGAAAGGAGAGGAATTTCATATATAAATTATATATTAGATATAATGTTATGTTATATTCAGAATGGTGGGAATTGTCCTCATTTTTCATCCAGAGACTCAAGATAGCGTTGCTGATTTACAAGGGAGCGGAACTGCAGCCCTGTGTGGAACCAGTGCCTTCCTGCCTGGGCTCAGCTCATTTCCCAGCATCCACCAGTTTCAAATTTCAATCTGACTCCAAAATGGGGCTGGACACCCACAGGACCGATCCTTGTGGGGTCATGGGGGCCGAGGATTGTCTGCAGGCAGGGTGGCTGCTGGTGGGGCTGAGCCCAGGGGTTGCTGCATCCCTGCGGCCGGGTCCTGAGGGACTGCACCGCATCCAGCCAAGTACGCCCTAGATGTCCAGGGCCCAGCACAACCAGAGCATCCCAAAAATCAAACAGGATGATGTGCAAACCAGTCATCCTCCAGCGCAAAACCCAGCCTTCCCAAAGCCACCTGGCAAAAAAAGCAAAGGCTCCTCCTCTGCTGGGAAGGGGCTTAGCGCTGCCCACGCCTCCATCACCCATGGTATTTCATTTAAAAAACAACAACAACAACAACAACAACAACAAAAAGGTGCCTTAATAAACCCCACAAATCCTACAGGTAGGAAATCTCCCCAACAGCCCAACCTGCCTTTTCTCACCCACTACTCACAAGCACCTGCTTACAGTTCAATGCCCCTTGGCGTACCTGGAACGAATGATGACGGCGCTCACCGTGAATAGAGACGGATAAACACACCCCAAAATCCAAACTCAGAGCCTCACCTGTTCCCCATGCCTGGGGAAGGATGCTGCTATGGGAAAGACTTGATTAACCTCTGCATGACATGTGTCCTGGCACCACACCTACCAAACGATGCCTGAGGAGCCCGTGAGCAAGGCGAAGATGGGGTTGCAATTGCAGGGAAAGCACTCAAAAGCAAAATGCTGCCCTCAGCAGCCCCACAGAGATGGAAACCAGAGTTTGGGAAACTGGGGAGCAGCTTTTTGAGGAGTTCAGCTTTGCACATCATTGCAACATTGCAGAAATATGAAGAAATTTGGGGCTGAAAGCTTTAAACCCTTGGACATGACTCCCACCTAGGCAGAACGTTAAACGTGTATTTAAACCAAATTTCTTTTATCTTGCCACATTATTGTAGGATTCTGGAAAAATAGCCAACTATTTTACATTGGAAAATGGTACAAAGGAAAAGTCTTCCAGAATTAAAGGATCTAATTTTCTTATTTTCCTTTGGGAAAATAAGACCCCTATTCAAGGCATTCCGCTGGCTTTAGCTGTGATCCGCTGACTTGATGGCTCACCACACTGACAAGGAAGGTCTCCTTCTCACCAGTTTCAAGCACAAAAAGTTTAAATGTGGGAAAGATCCAAAAAGCGGAATTTGCACGTTAATTTAAAGCTAAAACACCATACACCCGAGTCACAACTGTTGTCTCCTTTTCCTCTCTTTTCTTCTCCCCCCACCCTCCATCTCCTTTTGTTGTTCCTAGATTTAAAGATCAGCCAGCTTTGTTTGCTACCTAGCCTTATTTTTGGGGTAAAAAGGGTTGATGGGGAAGCAGGAAAAGGGAGCGATTGGCCTGCATCCCTGTTAAAACCCAGGAGCGGACAGCCAGCTTTCCTCTGGCATCGCCTTTCAAAGCCCATGCCGCAGTCAGCATATTGAATATTTAATGTCCTGATGAGCATTTCCACCTGCTGACACAGGCAAAGTGACAGAACAATACACGCGCTGGAACAAGATCATCAATTGACTCCCCAGTCAGTCTGCCGGGTCAGGCAGTTAAAAAAAATAATAATATAAAATAATCTGTCTGTCTTTCTTCCCCGCCTTGCCCGGGGTCACACATTGCTCCTCTGAGAAGGATTCCCACCTGAAATACATACTTCTTTACATTCCATAGCTTGCCAGGTTCATATGGGCATATAAAGAAGTATGTCTCTCAAGCAGGTAGTTTCAATATGCGCATTTATATGGTCACAGGAGGAAAAATAACGCTGATTTACAATTTACATCCTGAGAGTGAGTTACGGCTCAGTTCAAACCAGCAGACTTTCCTCCTGCCCAGCCTATGTGCAGACAGACACACACCCCAGCTCCCGATCCCCGCCGGTAATGCTGGGCTGAGCCCTCGGCAGATGATGGATTTTGGGTCCTGGGAAGGGGAACTGCATAATTCGCTGGACACAAAGCAGCACAGGTCCAGTAGCTGCCCTGGCAGGGGCTCTTTGAAACGTAAACGGCACAGGGTAAAAGCCAGCCTCCCACTCCACCTAAAAAGTAGGTGTTTCATTCTAAATCATAAACTTCTAGCATTTAAAAAAGACCAAAATGTGGTTTAGAGGAAAGCTTTTGCTGTATACGCATATAGGTTTCATTTCAGACAAAGCTATGTGGGAGAAAGTTAAATATGTATCAATTCCCAATTGCCTCCATCCTACAATTTGGAAACAAAAAGCCAATTTGTTTTCAGAAAGCCAAGAATCGAATGGCCAGCTACTGATTTACAAACCACCACCGGGAAGGACTGCTCCGTTCGCCAGAGTAAGAGAACTCATCAGCCCCAGACACGCGATTGCTTTATCAGTAAGTAGAGATTAAAGCATAGGAAGAAGAAAGCATCTTACCTAGTGAATCCAATGATTTTTCCTCTGCTGGTCACTGGGAGCGAGACACTACCCCACAGATAAGCAACCCCCAAAAGATAGCACATGCCTTTCGGCGAGTTCAGGGCATTAAAAATAAAAAAAAAACCAATTAAAAATTGCTTCTAATAACTCATCCGGTTGAGCTCCACGCCAGCTAAGGGGCTTTGAGAAGACCTGCAGACATAAAAGGCAGCCAAAGCGAGGTGCTGGGAGCTCGGGCCAAAGTCTTGCCGAGTTCTTCCCGCAGCCCCCGTGGGCTGCGCGCCCTGGACGCCACCGCGCTGTGCCCCCGTGGGGCTCGGTCCCGCACGCAGCCCCGGCTCTGCCCCTCTCCCTCGCCTCCCTCGCAGCCGTGCTGAGCTTTAAAGCTCCCTGAACAATGTGGGCCGAGTGGCAGGGCTGCGCTCGCCGCCCGGGCTGAATGGGAGACTATAATGGGCAGGATTTAGGCAGGAGCGCGGCGGAGGTCACGCCGGGCGCTGCCTGCTCGCTCAGCAGGGCGGGCACGGTGCCTCCTCACCTGCGCCCGCCGCGGCCGCCGATCGATACCAATTTACAGGCAAATGTGCAATGGCTGCCTCCGTGTTAATGAATTTTACCGTTTCTCACAGTCTCCTAATGAACCCTTTAAAGAGGGTTTAAGTAAACTTAGCAAGTGGCAAACTAAGCACTTTGGAATACCTAATTGCATCGATGCTTCTCACTGCTTTTTGAAATATCACTGCCGGCTGGGGAGCAAGTGTTTCCCTGCGCCCCATCGACTTCCAGCACCACTGAAAAGCAAAGGCCGCATGGAGCCCGGGTGTAAATCCGCTGTGCTCAGCCCCAAACCCCAAAATCGCTTCACACCCCTCATGCAATACTGGCACATGCCTCGGTCCTGGCTCTGTGCAGCTTCCCCCTCATTCCCTGAGTTTGTTGGCCCTTTTAACCATCATTATTTGTCTCATTTAGAGGCAAATTTCAACCTTTAGTTTGGATTAAGAGGAAGAGAGATGGAGCTGTGGCACTGGTGTAATGCATGACTGCAGTGAAATTAAAGCAAAGAGAGAGCTGAGGAGTGTGAGGGAAAGTCTGAGTGCCTCAGATTAAAAAAAACCCCAAACAAACAAGAACAACAAAGTGTTGGTGGTGGGGTGTTGCACAGCCAAGCACTCCATGGTATTGAATTTCCTTCAGACTGACAGCAGTAGGACAGCTACTGGACTTCTTGGGCTGTTAAACATCTGCACCTTGTACCCAACTTGATTTCTTCAAATGCATTTGACACGGGCTGTCCTGAACAGTCCCCAACTTCTGCAGACCAGCGGGACAGCAGCTGCCAGCCACTGAAAGTGAGCCCTGTGTAAGAGCTTAAAAAAAATGACCTTTTAAATCCTTACTAGAACTGAAGATAATGATACAACCACAGCAGCAGAATTCATCGTGGCAATTTAAATTTGCTTTGAGGTTCTGGGTGGAATCTTATGCTTTCCAGGGTTGTGCCTTTTGGTGGAGGAGCAGACAAATGGCCGTGATGGTGCCTTTAATGTAACATCAGAGGCACCCTGTGGATCCTATCCTCCAGCTACCACCAGGAGTAGAGTGGTGGTGGGTGAACATCAGCCACTATCCTCAACTCACTTGGGCTCGCTGAGCTCTTGTGCTTGCTCTTGGCAGAAAAACATGCGCAATAAAACTGTGGCTGTTCCGGAGAGAGAAATGGATGGAGACCTGGATCATGCAGAGGCCAAGGGGCAAATAAAAGGGGAGGGAAGAGCCTGAGGTATTGCCTGAAGGCGAAAGGGGAAGGAGCATGGTGAGAGGGATGGAAAGCAACATGCTGTATATTATATCCCTGCTCTGCCCCAGGCTCAAGGTGCTGCTCAGGTCCAAGTGGCAAAGTCAAACTGAAGCTGTGCAGCACAAACCTTTGGGGACTTTGGAGTCAGCCCCTGTGTAGGGCTGGGCACTGGAGAGGGAGACGCCAGCGGGGCCGAGGTGGAGGCAGGCACTCATCCCAGCACAGCCCGTGGCAGAGAGACTGGGCTCAGACCTTGGGAGCCACAGACACAACCATCTGCTCGAGAGGAACCCAGCAATTAAACTGACAGCACAAATCACGGATTTCTGCCTATACAATTACACAGTGCACACTCCCTCTGGCACAGGCACACATATATACCTGTATCCACACTCCACACACAGCCTGGAGATGGGTTGTGTCTGGGTGATACATTACACCTGCTTGTATATAGCATTTATATACCTATGCATAAAGATGTGTATAAAATATCCATATGCATGCTATAAAAGGTGCTTAAAGCTACGTGAGTGTGTGTGTGTGCACCACAGTACCCAGCTCGCAGAACTGGTGTCTATATATTCATGTGACAGGTACCACCACTATCATATAAAATATAATGACCACAGTCAACTCTGAGTTGCAGAAGCAATAACAGTCAATTGATGCTACACTTCATGTAACCTGAATTCCAAACCCTTGCAGGGAAACCTAACTTCTCCTCCTCCCCATATTCTCTTTCTGATCGTCCACAAACCATGCGCCTGTAATTAATACTCATTTCTCGGCATTTTAACAGTTAATCACCACAGCATTGAGATCATTGCAAGTTAGGCTAAGTTTAACCACATTTCACCCTTTTGCTCTGCCTGATATCAGCTCATAGCACTAGTTTGTTGCAAATAAATAAATAAAGCCCCAATCCCCCCAGGTGTCATTAGCCAGCCTGTGTCTGAATTAGGCATTTAAAGGCCGGTTTAACCTTGCAGAACGGTTGCATGTCAAAGTTCTAACATTTCAGTTCAGATTATTCTAGTGCACTGCTTGCTCTGCAGTTTGTTAGTGGTTTTTTTTTTTTTTTTAAATGCGGAGTATGCCACGGCAGAAAAAAAAAAAAAAAAGAGGGGGGTGAGGTTTCCTAAGCAATCCACAGATTAAACACACATCCAGCACATCCCCACACAGACACACACACACACACACACATACATTTGTCGGATACAGAAGCCCACATTTAAGTCCCCGGGTAAGTTGGATGGGCACTTAGTCCTGCATTGGCCAGGAAAAGTGTTTAAACCAAGCTGAGCTGGTAGCGGTTAAAGGCAAGGCAGAGAGCAGAAGAGAGGGGAAAAAAAAAAAAAAGAAGACATACCAGTTAGGAGCTTCTGTTGCAGCAGAGGCCTCACCAGAGCACTAGCTGAAAGCTGAATCAGCTTTCGAGAGTTAGGGATGCATAGAGGAGGGTCATGGAATCACAAGGTAATAATGCGCTTCATGCTGCAGCCGTCAGCCTTCTCCTTATAGCCAATCTCTAATGCAGGAAGGGAACAGAGAGCAGGCCCAGGGATGGGATTAGTCCTCACTTGGAGNGAGGGGGGAGCTCTGGTCAGGACGCGAGTCCACCTTTCCAGTGCTTATATACCCAACGAAGCATCCCAAACACGCACCCCCGGGCGCGCGGCCCCTGCTCCTGCTCTTCCCTCCCTGACCATATTTAGTCAACCACGGCAAAAAATAGCCCGTCAGCTGGAGCCTGCCGAGCAGGGCTTGGAGTTCAATCGCTCCTCGCAGCCCATTGACTACTGGTCCTGCAGGGTCCTGACTCTGCCTTTTTTTTCCCCTCTGCTATTTTTAGCTAGGCCAAATAAAGAGGGAGCTCATCTTACTACTCTGTGCCGGCCCGAGGTTTAGCAGGGCCCTGGCTATGTTTGGTAAGCGCCAGCAGTGAGACACAGAGCGGAGACCTCGGCCATGCTGGAAAACCTTAGGCTCTCTCCCGCTTTGGTTCTTTTCTTCTCCTTTTCTTTCTTTCATGTGTATTTCTTGCTCCATGGTAGAAAGGTTTCTGGGCGAGAAGGTGGGGAAGAAGCTCAAAGGATCCTGATTTTCACCTTACAGAAAGAACTGCGTTTCAAACACTTCATGCTGGGGCCAAGTCCTTCACCACGATGTCCCGGGCACCTCGTTGTCTGGCCGCGTCTGTCCTTCCGTGTCTCCAAAGGTGCTGAAGGCTGGGAAGGTGTTGAACTTTCTGCCCTACGTGGAGAGCACTGAGGAGCCTCCTCGCCAGGCAGGGAAACCCCCCTGTCAGGATGGGTTAATGTGGGTCACCAACACAGTGGTGTCTTCTCCCGGGTGTTGAGGCCACAGGATCTTTCCAACCTCCAAAGTTTCACCCAGCGGTGCAGCAAGGAAGGGAGATTTTGGCAGCGCAGGCACTGCCCTTGGTTTGTGCCCAGAGAAGCAGGTGAATGTCCCTAGAAACTTGAGTTAGACCCAGCTTCAAAGTAAAGGTGTCCAGGGCCCTGGGGAGGTCACCTGGGGAGAACGGATAAATGATGGCAGACATGGCGATGGCTACACTCAGTCCTGCTTGCTTGCAGCAGAACCCCCATTCTGGAGCACCTCCTGAACCCCATGCTCCTCCCTGCCCTGCTCTCTCCAGGTCTCTGCACCTCATTGAGGCTCCCCAGAAGGACCATGACCTCTCAAAAACCAAGGGCACCTCATGCTGCTGCTGGCTGACCACTGCTGTGGGCAGGCTTTGGGGGATCAGGGCTGGAGGGACCAGCAGCTGGCTATAGACACTTGGGTGGCGGTGGCTGGACGTGGATCTGGGGCGGGAAGTTTGCATGAGCTTGATGAGGTGCCCAACACCCTCTGCTCCTGCCAGTGATCCATGGACGTGGAGTGGCGAGTGACAGGGACAGCCACCCGCAGAGAGCCGGCACTGTGATCCCGACGGACACCTCCACTTAGGACACCCGCCTGAGACTCTCGGGCCACACTCGTCTGAGGCTGTCAGACTTGTTGGGAGCTGATAGCAAGACATCTAAGGACAGGAAATGCCTGCAGGAACCACCCCATAGTGCCACAAGGTGGGAAGGGCTCCCAGGAGGTCCCAGCGGTGCTTCCCTGTGCTCCTGGAGGTCCCCAGCTCCAGCAGTGATGCCAGAAACAGCCGCCATGGGTGACACGTCTGCTCTCTGTCCTGGGTTGCTTTGGGTTTTTCTGTCTCAGCCTGAGCCCGTGCTGGGAACTTGGATTTCCCTCTGCTGCCCCCCAACCCCAAGGGCAGGCTGTTCCACACTGTCAGTGTTCAGATAGCCCAGGACAGGTGTGTGGCAGCAAAACCACAAAGTCTGGTGTCCCTGCGGAGCCAGAGCCATCTCTGCAGTGATCACAACATAGAGCAGCCCTCAGGCAGCTCTGCCTGACCCCAGGAACCAAACCTGCCATCGTTCATGGGACTGGCAGTGGGGACAGAGCCTGTAGGGGAGCCTATCCCCTGTCCCCACTCCTCTGACCCAACATTGGGTCTTTGTGACCACCAGCGTCCCCTCTGCCCCCTCAGCTCATTTCCTTGTGGAACAGCTGGGAATTTCTCTACAATGACATAAACCACTGTTGGTTTTTTCCTCCTCCTTTTTTCCATTACTGCAGGGATGTCCAAGCTGCTCCTCCTTGGACATCAGTCAGGACTGTCAATGCTTTCCCAGTTCATGCCCTTTCACTAACAGAAGCTATGGAAGCCTTTCTCCACCCTGTCTCACCCCAGGATCACCCCAGGAAAGCCTTTACCCAAAATGCCGGTCCAGCCAGCACAGGGGAACATTGCCTGGTACTCCCTGGGGAGCACCTGGGGCTTTTGAGAACCCAAGTGCCAGAAGCAACAGGTTCTCGTGCTATTTTGGGGTGCATCTGGAATCACAAAGTCTCCGAGGTGTGTGGCTCCCTGCGCCCCAGCAGGACCCTGCCCCGGCCACAGGGGATCTCTTAAGAACCACTCACTCTTACAGGCACAGCCATGCCCTTCTCTGGGTTGAGCGAGTTGTTATCATATCCCTGACAGGTTCCCTGGGGTTGAGACTCTCTCCTGACACCACGGTATGTTGGGAACAGGAGCAAACTATAAAGGGAGATGAACCAAAGGCAAATCTCTGAGATGTGAATTAAGAGATTGTTTAAAACCCAACCCGGGGTTTTGCACACAGATTTCTTCTCTTCACTAATTGCTTTAAAAACCACACTCACCCTTGAGCTCCCAGGGACTAAAATATCTGTGTTCTCTCCAAAGTGCGTGGCATCTTTTTATCAGGACCTGGTTTGGGGCTTGCTCCCTGTGCTGATAACGCTGGGAGTTTGGGATGCAGGGAGTGCTGGGAGAGATGGGGCCTGGATGTGCAACCACCGCCGTCTGACAGGCTTTATATACATATATATATATACACATATATTGGCATACATATATACATATATGCCTAATAATATATTCATGTGTGCACATAATAATTCTGCATTAAAACTCCTCTAAACGAAGAAACCTGAGGAAGCTGCATGGCAGCCTGTAAAACTGAGCCAGTTCAAAGCGATATGTGAGAGATTGCAACACTCCAAACAAAATGCAAGATGTTACTTTAAAAGAACCAGGCTCGGGCTTTTGAATTTATGTAACCTAAACTGATTTTGTCTGTTTAAAATTGTTGTTGCGTGTTGGGAATCTCAAAGAGGTGAGGAGCAAAGCTGCAGACATTTCCTTTGGAGTCCAAGATTACAAGCCCCTTTGCTTCTCCCTTCAGCTCCAAAGCTGTTAATGGTTTGCTTCATTTTATTAACAGCAGACAAGAAAAAAAAATTCCTCCTTGGAGCCTGTGTGAGGTGACAAGTTGGATAATAACAGCTCCTTTGGAAGTTTTTATAGTGCATTAGGCAAACATAGTGGATGTTTATAGACTTTTAAAAATGCTGATTATATAAAAATGCATTTATAGCCTTCTAAAATATCAAGCTACTGTAATATAAATATTTCCAACAATAAAAACTGAAAATGCAGATTATTGGCTCAATTGGAGCATTTTTTTAATTGATCTCTCTTTTTCTTTGGGCCAAAATCTGATCTCAAACCAAAAGACTGGCCAATACCCTGTGATATGAGTCAGGTCAATCAGGTTTTCACATCCTGCAGAAGATGCTGCACTGTCCTGGGATGAAGCCAAACCGACCAAACCACGCACCCCATTCCCCCTTCCAGCACCCCAAACACCTCTGGCTCAGGGGAGCTCCTGGAACGCCCACTGCACCTCCCAGCAACCTGCTGGCCCTGCCACCTTCCCACCTCGCTGGTGCTGAGGAGGCTCTTGGTCACCCAGTGGCTGGTCTTCCTCTGTTCTCCATAAGAACTTGTATGAATAATTAATTTTTTATTGGCACAGAAGCCCGAGTGTGGCTCTGTCCTGTTCCAAGCTGATAAGGTTGCTGGGGATGTGCCTTCTCCCTTTCTTGTCTTTTTATTCCTACTTTGACACGAAATTCCATCAGTAGGTGGAATTAGCTTTTGCCAATGGCAGTTGTCTCAACGCAGATAAATTCTTTCAAAAAATTAAGCTCCTGACAATTTGGCATGTCCCTACCAAAAAATACCCGAAAAACTTAGTGAAAAATGGGTTATTCTTTANTTTAAAAAAGAATTTTTTTTTTTTTTTTTTTTTTTTTGGCTTTGTCTTTTATTAACTATTGGGAAAGACCAACTCTGAGCTTTGGAGCTGCCTGCAAAGTCCCCCAAGTCAGCATGAGATCAGGCTTTTACATCATACAATATACAGTTTGACCCAAAAGAAGAGTGTTTATTTCAATTTCATCTCCCTGAAGCTAATTGTCTTCTTTCTGGTCATTTAAGTTCTATTTTTTAAATAAAAAGCACCTCTGTTTTCAGTGTCTCACCTCTCCAGTAACAGAGCCCATTGCTAAATTTCCAATTACTTAAGAAAATCTCAGCCCCACTGGCGAGGAAGGATGGAGGGAAGATGCTGTCTACAGCTTTCCCACCAGAGGAAAGCAGCAATTGCATCACCATTTTGCAACATAACAGTGCTTAAAAACACATCTCATAACTTCTCCCAGAGGCCAACTCCAGCCTTCTCTGCTGTGCACAGACATAACCCATCTGTGTGACACACACAATTCATGCCAAATAATGAAAAAGGTGGGCTAGGATTTTTTCCCCCATGTTTTTTTTCCTTTCATTTGGTGTTTCTGACAAGAGAAAGAAAATACAATTGTTTTCCAGACTAATGACAAATGGAAGTGATGTTCATTGACAGCACAGTAATGACACCTTTTCCTCTCAAAATCCTAATGTGGGAGACAGTGTTCTGTTGGTCTCCCTTGTTTAATTGGGAAACTGAGGCAGGAGAAGGGGCTGCTTTGTCTGGAGAGGAAGGGAACAGCCGGGGGGTGCTGGGGCTGTTCCCCAGTTCAGCCACCTCCAGGGCCTATCATCCTCTCACTGCTGGCAGATGAAACAGTGACATTAGAGATAACTGAGCCAGTTACCCACCAGCTGACTCGAGTTCATTCACATGTTGGGGGGGCTTTTTTTTGCTCAACAAGATGTAAGGGTTGGGTTTTTCCTCGACTTTTCCGAAGCTGTGGAATCCAGCTGTCGGATGCTCTCTCAAGGATGAAATGCGGCTGTTTGAGGGGCTGGCTGGGAGGCCTTGGCTCTCTCTGTGTGCCCATCTATGCAAATCCAGCACGTTGTGCCTGCAGTTTGCATGTGCAATGTAACACTCTTCTTTTGGAAGGTATCTCCCTGAAGACACTATCCACCTCACCTCCCAACACAAAAGTTTTTTAATTATTTGAGAGTTTTATTCCTTCATTGCTGGAACAAAACGAACATTGGGCAAAAATGCAGCAGAACAAAATATTTTCATAGTGCTCTGTTTTTAAAGCACCTGTCTCTCAGATACTTGGCTCTTACTGTAGTTTTAAAAGATTATGCCATCATACTCTGAGGGAAAGAACAAAGGACCACTCATAAATTTAACTGAACTCCCCATATTTTCCAATCTGTCTGATGTCTCTGAAACCTGGGATCTTCTTTTGTGTCAGGGACATTTATGTCTTCTCCAATGTCCTTCCAACAATATGTGTTCCAGCAACAGGGATTGCATTATATACTGTGGTTTTGTTTGTGGCAGAACAAAATTAAATGAGTACATAAATTACTCTGCTCCTGGAATAAAGAAACAAGCTAAAGAGTGCTGTTGCTTTTTTTTTTTCTGAAGTCGGGTGGTTTTTTTTGATAGGATGAGTTAGATTTCCTGAAACCATGTGCAAATTAAAAAGTTCACAGTTCAGGCTTATTGTGAAGACTAAATCTCAGCCTCATTTTGAGAGGCGGCGCATTTAGGAAGACACATTTGGATTTATATAAGAACTTGTAATTGGCTTCCCACATCTTCCTTGGGCGAGCACGCCTCCCGCCCCTCCCAGATTAACATGGTGCTGCTTAACAGCAAAAAAGGGCACTTGTGGCTTGGTACACTCTACAGAAATATCTCCTGATGGTCACGGAGCTCTGCAACGTTCCTCTGAGAAGACCCACTGCCTCAAATAACTCATTCCTGAAACGCAGTGGTGCCCTTTGCACCACCAGGTGCAGCCTGATGCAGGGCACTGTCCTCAGAGAGGTTTTAAAGCAGCAAGAAGAGCATCCTTGGAGGGATGAGGGCTGCAGCAGGGACACACTAGTGGAGATGGTCCAGGTCCCCTTAAGCACCTCTACACCACCCACTGAGCACAAACCTGCTCTCGCTTCTCTTACCAGGCTCCTCCTCCACTGCAAGTCTCAGAGCAGGAGTGCCTGGGGTCACTGCTGGTGGCTGGCCAGAGCCTGGGCTATACGGACTGTTTTGGGTGCAGAGGAACTGGGGGAGGATGGGAAGAAACCAGATCAGGAGCTGACAGGAGAGATGCACAGGCTGGTGGGAAAAGCAGAGTGCTGGAAGGGCTCCGCGCTTTATTGCTCAAACACATCTTTTCCGTGCGTACAGGCTAAGGTAACAAGATGCATGATTTATTTAGCACAGGGAAAGCAGCTGTTCAGAGGCAGTGCAGAAGTTTTTAGGCAATCATGTTCAGTTCCTGAGGAGTCCCATTTACAAATGCTCACTGCTTCGTTTTACCCCCTCCCTGCCTCCCGCTCCCCTGCCGCTATCTCGCCGTCAGGCTGTGCTGCGGATGCCTCAGGCTCTCACTCAGCCCTTACGTCTGCCTTCACTTCAATTTCCTGAAGTTCTTGGGACTGCCTGGCTCCGAGGGTCACCCCACTACCGTTATCTAATCTAGGAGACTATTTCTGAATTTCTCACAGTGTCTGAGCCAAGGAACTCCAGCAGCACTGTGGCACTGAAAACAAGCCACCCACTGCAGCCAGGGCCATTGTGAGGCTTTGCTGCCTGCCCAGGAGCAGGCGAGACATCTTGGAGGGACCTGTGCCAGCAGCTTTGTGCCCAGTGCTCAGATCAAACCCTCTGCAAGTTCACCTTTCCCACAGGGTCTGTGTTCCCACCCAAAATGCATTATACAGGACTTGGATGTGTGGCTGTGACTGGGGCCAACCTCATCCATACAAATAACAGCTTCTCCTCTTTTCTCCCATTCCTTAGGGCTTGGAATGAAACCACAGAACTTCTAGACACAGTGTTGGTGGTGCAGGGCTCACCAGCTCACTGGGCTTGAGGTTTGGGAGTCACCTGGGAAGCCCAGCACGTACCCTTAGCCCTTCTGCAGAATTTCTAAGTGATCTGGAATTAACTGTTCTCCTGCAAGTAACTCACTAATAGATGTGATTAGCAATTAAGAAAAGCATTATTATCTGTCACGTGGGAATGAGGAAATATTCATTGCAAACCTGTGCGTGACACTGGTAGGAAAAGGGTCCAGGAAGGCTAAGAAAATATCAGTGAGACAGTGTCAAGGAGGTTATCGTGGGCAAAGACATAATGGTGGGAGAAGCCAACAAGTTGATCCATGAAAGGTGGGAATGGACAGCAGTGCCACAACAGAGTGTGCACCATGTTGCACTGGCAGGAGAAAGTAATTTATCATTAAATATGGGGGAAAGTTCTCCTGAAAGGTCCAGGAATCCTTTAATAAGCCAGGAAAAAATCAACAAAGGAAAAAATTAAGTGAAGCAATGAGCAAAAATAATTTAACAAAACAAGGTGCTCTGTACTTATCAAGCTGGGCAGTTCAAAAATTTGCTGTTCTTCATCTCTGTCATGTACAAAGCCTTCCAGACTGGTCTGAAATGTCTGCAGAGATTTTAATGGGGTCCCTGCCCCTGCCAGACCTTCAACAGTGATGAGGCACCAGACTATGCAGACAGGTTGGTGCTTGGTGAGGTTTCCAAAAGCACCAGCAGTGAAGTAGATGCTCACATATGGCAAAGTGCTTCTGAAATTCAACTGAACTTCCTCTCACATTATAAGAGACCCAAGGACCTCTGGAAATCTGCTCCTTCCAGGCACACTGTTCTGCCTCCAGCAGAGCATGACGGACCTGAACTAGCTGCAACCAAACCAGCCCTGGAAGAGCCACACCAGAGATGCCAGGTTGAGAGAGGGTCAGATGGCACCTAGACCACACCAATACCCTGCTCAGATATCTCCAACTGGAGCTTTCCCTGACTATTGAGACACAAGAGCTTGATGGGAGCTCAATTTCGTGCTTGCTACATTTCCAACTTACAGCCACAGGCTGAGTTTCTTTTCCCTAAAAAATGTGGAGCCAGTGTAAGGGAAAGTAAAAGGCATTTTTTTCCTGAAGCTGCAAAAGTTGGGTTAGGTTCTCATGCTCAGACTGCATCAAGATGCCATATAGTCAAGAATTACTAAATTCCTCTCAGGATTGCTGGCACTGGAGCAAAGGCTACTCTTAAGGATGAACATGAGTAACCCTTAGACATGTTCTGATTGGAAAAGATCATCTCATTTAAAATGGTAAAGAAATTCCCTTCTGAAACACACCTGGAAGTGAAGGCTGTAATGCACATCTTGTTAAGCTGACTGGCACTGGAGCCAAACCTGAGTAAACCAGGTTTAATTAGGACATAGCCCTCATGAGCCATGAACTTACAGTGGCACCAACGGGATTTTGTCCATTCCTTTTGGTCATGCTTCTCTATTTATTTAACATCAGCCAATTTATTCAAGTGTAAGCTAAGAACCAGTGGATTATAATAAATATTTATTGAATTTTAACAAATCTGTAGGACCTGTATGTATATTAATCCTCATTACAAGTGCTGCCACTTGCCACTTAACCTACAGAAGCTGCCTTCCAAATTTATTACATTAAATACATATCTGAGATGACTAATTTACAGCATTAGCAGAATATATTTATGTCACTTTCCATATTTCCTGGTTTTGCTGGCTCCTTATTCCCGAGAATCCCTCAGGAACCAGCCAACATGCCCCAAAACTAGAAGCAAAATGAGTATTTTGAGAAGTTCACTGACCACTTTGTAAACCAGGAGTCCTAAGAGAAACAAACCCCAGGCCTGTGGAGGACACTGCTAAAGCCAAAGGTCTCCTCGGAAGTTGAAGCAGAGAGCAGATGCCACAACCTTCTTCTTCTGGGGCCATCAGGAGTCTATGCCTTTACCTCAGCCACATGTTTTGCTGGATAGATAGAAGTCAAAGTCCTTCTGTCTCCTATTCCTCCCTATTTAATCCTATGATTAAATTTGGTTTTCATGTTCAAAACTTTGTGAAATATCCACAGATTGTGAATGCCCAATCCACCTTCCTTTAGGAATCCATGCCAAGAAGCCTGAGGGTCATCATCCAAAACTCACTGCAGTCAATAAATGGCTCATTTTGATGCCAGTGACACAGACCCAGATTTTCTACACCCAGCCTCTGAAAGCATCTGTGGGTTTTGCACATATCTGACTTGGGGCTACAGTTTTCCAAGCACATCCTGGATCTCCCCTTGACTGTTGTCCTGGAACTGAGCGTGGCCCACAGCGAGTGCAGTGAGGTGTGTGCCCGTTCCAAGGCAGGGGTGAGATGTGTTGTTCTGCAGTAATGGCATGGTAACTCCATCGGAAATAATGGTAATTATACTGTGACTCACCTTAACGCTACCAGATTATATCCTAATGACTGTTCAGTTAATTCATTTTCATTGTCTGTGTCTTGGAATGGAGTTTTTGGAGTGTGCTGCTAATGCATTGGAAATTAAGAGCGTACGTGGGCCCGTGGGGTGATCCGTACCCAGCTGCATATTTGTGTTCCTCAAGCAAAGAGGCTGTGAAATCGAAAGGGATTTCGTGGAGGAATAGGAAGTGCAGCCCTGCCATGAGTCCATCAGGAATGTCACCCTTGCTGGGAGCAGTGGGAAGTGCAAACGAGTTCTTGCTGCTCCCCTGGAAACTCAAGTAGGTGTCGTTGGATGCAGGAAAAGTGGAGCAGCGGTTGAATCATCGCCTGTTTTGTAGGGAAGATGTCTGGGCCACACACTGGCAGCTGCACCAAGAGAAACTACCTGGGTCTGCCCAAACTGCAGCCCCAGCCTGGTACTTTCTTCATTAACCTTTGTGCTAATGAGAGATAACGACCAGACTCTTGGCTGAGGCTGGAGCTGGAGCTTTCCCTCTTGCTACTTTGTTTACAAGGAAAGGGCTCCTTTTGTCTGGTGTCTTTGTGGCTCATTATGGCCGTAATTTATTTGGGGACACTGTTTCTGTAATGTGCAAATTGCCTTCCTCCAGGGAGGACCCGGCTTCAGAGCGGAGTCGCCGCCTCCTCTCCGGTTCGCAGCTCTCCAGCCACCCAGACGGATCACCGCAGGTATTTTTAGAAGGTCATTCCGAAGCAGCAATTTCATCTAGTGATTTTATCTCCTGCCTTTTAGCAAATATTGTCGGGTTGGTTTTTTATTTTTTTTTTTCTCCCTGCTGTTTTAGATGGTGACAGGTTTTAATGTCAACTTCAAATTACCCCATATTTCTCAGCCCAGTTCCTGCGCCAGGACCTCTGCTGACACACAGAGTCACGCTGGTTGTCATTCTCAGCAGAGGGACCAAGACCGTGTGAGCCCGGATGAATAAATTTCTTCCTTCCCTTTTAGAGGTGGTCCCTCGAGACCATTTTTTCAGGCAGAGGGATTTTCCACTCTGCAGGACAAACAGTGCCATTCATAGAAAAAATATGTTAATGGAAGGGAGCTTCATGCCAGAATCTCTCTGCGTGTGTAGCAGGCTCAGCAGCGATGACAGTGCAGCTCCTGCAACAGGCTGCTCCAGCTAGCCAGGCTTGGGAGCTGCTGAAGGAGAAATGCCTGGATTGCTGTTCACCCTAACAAAAAAAACCCAGCATTTTTCTTTCTATTTAAATCAGAATTTTTTTTTCCTCCATTTTTCTTTAATTGCGGGCATCAAATTTACAAGAGCAAATTTACTCCAAAAAAAAAAAAAACAACCAAACCCAACAAAACCACCTGTATTTTAAAGAACTACCCCACTTAACAAGAGCTATTTTTAGGTAGGTCAAACCCGTGGCCTGAAAACCCTTGGCAGTGTCCCTTTGATAGATTTCAGTGGCCAGCAAAGGGTTTGATGTAAGCAGACATACATCTTTTAAAAGAGCAACCTGGATTGCGACAGCTGATAATCTTATTTTGGTGAAGGACTTCTTTCATGTTGCCTTTAGCTGGAGGCTGAGGTCTCCAGCAGGAGTTGGAGGCAGCAGCAGGTTGCCAAGCCCAGCAGCCACATCTCGAAGGGCAGGAGAATGTAGCCATACATTTGAAATTCCTGCAGAGAGAGTCAGCCAGTCACCCACTTCAGAGGATTCATTCTCCTCCTGTAGGTGAGAACAGCACCTGGAGACAACCATGGGCAGCTCAGGGAAGGTTGGGTTCATTTCTTCTGCAAAAGAGACCCAGGCAGGTGAAACCCCCTTCCCCTGCACCACGGTCCTATCCAGGATGGGGTGGTGCTGGTGCTATAGGTGGCCAAGCAGGAATCGTCTCCTCATGGAAAACCCACTCCTGCCTTTTCCTGCCACTCATAGCTCTTCCCAGTGCCGCTATGAGCAATGTGTCTTGGCATTGTGCTCCCCATGCAGGAAGGGGCCCAGATGGAGGCAGGGAGGGCTGGAGGATGTTGTTGGTCCTCCCAGAAGTCTTGAAGCCACCCACTCACAGCAGTGAGAGCTCTTTGCTCAGAGCAGGGTCTTGCACCACCATGAAGTGATTTTCATGCCAGTAATGTGACATGTACCTCGGTCCTGGAGCCTTTTCCACTCCTTGGAGCACTATTAACACAGAGTTTCGTCCAACATGTCCTGGAGGTATTAGTTACATTTACTGGTCTGCCAAATAGCTATTTCTTTCTGGTTTGGCAGGAAGCATCTCATTCAGGAGGGAGATAATTGCCTGGCTCGATAGCTGATCTGTTTTCTACCCAATGATGGTTTCCCTTTTTGAAAAATGATGATCGATCAGTCATATTAAGGATCACCAGTTGTAATATTTACCACATATTATGTTTATTCCAATGTGGGAGGAATGCATTAGGCTTCATATCATTCAAAAGGGATATTTCTGATGTAAAACTGTGCTGCATTAATGAGACTACCCATCAAGATGGATGGGTCAAATTAAAGCAGAACAAATTGCAGACTCCTACTTAAAAGTCACACAGGAACCTCCAGCCTACATTATTTGTAAAATTCAAATTGAGCCCATTTTTGGCTCAGACATGTTTACATTCATATTGGAAAATATATTAAACTGTATTTAATTATATCCAGGTGAAAGGTTGTATAATTTTTTTTTTTCTTGATGCCACCCAAGATAACTGAACCTCGAGTTCAGGACTTTAAGATACTACTGTAATTCAAATACTGATATTATCTCTGCAAGATAGGTCTGGGAATGGAAGCAAAGCCTTTCCTCTTTTCCGAAGGAATCACAGTGATTTAGGAATCATTTCACCTCCTTTTGTTACATTTCGAGATTTACATTATATTTTAATAAGTCTGTCATACTGTACAGACAAAAGGATGTTCAGCTTCTGCGGTAATTAAAGAAAATCACTGCAATGGATAACATCAACCCAGCAGATTCCAATGGTCTCGCTTTCAGCACTCCAAACTCTGCTACTCTTTGCATACTGAACTAAAACAGCACCAGTCTCCAGGCCACTGCTCTCAGGGTTCTTCTCTCCCAAATCCAGCTTCTAAAGACAGGCACTAAATCAGTCAGAGCCTTACTGTAGGATAATTTGTCCCATGCCAGCTTAGCCACCTGTGTTCAGCCTATTAATGTCTCCTGCATTGGCTCTGGGAGCAAACTGGGCAGGAGGCTGGCAGTGTGTCTGCAGCAACACCAGAACTATCACTGATGTGTCCCAAGGAAATCCCACAGGAGAATAATGCTTTAGGTGCTGCCATTAGCATCCCTGGCCAGTACCCAGAATTTCTTATGGAATTTCAAACCTGAAGCAGATTGCTAGACCAGAGCCACTCCTGCCTACAACCACCATTACCTGGTCAGAGCATCCTCCTGCAGTTGTGGAGGAAATCCTTCCAGTGCCACATTCAGTAGATTTAAGTAGGCAGTGGAGCTCCCCTTTAAGATTTTATTTCTTCCTCTCCCTTAGATGAGTTAGCTGTGGAAAAAATCACCTATAGTTAAAGTTAGTTAATTGGAAACTGTGAATATTTTATTGTCCTTTGTGAGAGAAAGGTATTAAAGAAATGGATTTGGCCTTGATTTTTTCATTTGAACTTCTCTGCTTGAACTGCACTTTTCTATTACCTCTGCAACTCTGCCTTCGTTATGTTATTAAAAGAAAAGTAATTTATGATTGCCAGTCTTGCAGTCTCTAATTATTTCTGGCTGTGCATCGCAATTATTAACTTCAGTATCCACCCTTTTCCTAACAGGATAAAAGACTTTCAACCTCTTTTGGATGAGTTACTCATACGTAGCCACGCATCCATCTTTGCAGGCCACTGTCCCCAGCCAATAATCACATTTTTCCAGTTTGATATGTTGTTTAAACTTTGGTGCAAGCCTAAGATTGGACTTACAGTGAAGACGAAACACAGTCACTGGTTACTTGAGGCCTGAGTTTAGCACCCAGGTGTCCTAAAGCATGTTGCACTGTTCATACTCGCCTTCGAGAGTAGGCAATAAAATACCACTCAGCAACAACTAGAATATCAACATATCACTGCTGTTCTCTTTCTTTTCCCTTGGTTGCACTGGTTTTCCATTTACTTCTGGTGGGTAATGAAGACATCTGTTCTCATCCCAATAGCTCTCTGCAACTTGCTTTCTGGGAAATGGAATAGCAGCATTTCAGCAATTTTGATCAACTGAGAAAATACTGCCCTGTATTTATGGAGGTCAGGACAGTCATTATAGTCAGGACATTTCTGTGAAAAGTCTCAAGGAATGGATGATGAATGGAAAAATCAGATTTTTGAAACAACTTTGGATACCCCAGAGATGTTTTACAGGTAGGTCTCGAGCAGAAATGCCCTGGCCAGGTTTAGTGCTCACGAAAAGCAGCAAAATTCAAAAAAAGGCTGGGAAATCCCCCACCTTTCACAGTAGAAACCCCGGAGCCACTGCAGAAACTCATTTTGTGTCAGCGAGTGTGCATTCCCCAGCCTCCATGGCCCCCAGCCCCTCGACTGACTTGTGTTGGAGTAAAAGCCTGGGAAGTGCTCTGTTGAATTCCAGGTTTCATCTGTATCAATCATTTTCCCATGTACCAGTACAAAAAATATGCTCCCTGGCCCAAATACAGCAATCTAAGTGCTGCATGCCAAACCACACGTCTCCATGAGTGAAGCCAGGCTAGACTGCTTTTTGGGTCCAATCTCTCACTTTTCTGTAACAAGACCATTTGTCTGTAAAGCACCTCATTTTTATCATCTCTAAGATGGCCTTTATGGTAGGTGTAACTCCATGCAAAGAAAGGGAGGGGGGGAAACCCTTTAAGCATTTTGCATTTAGAGTTATATGCAGCTTTATTGCACAGTCAGTAAAAATCCCTGCTGATTATGTCATTGCTGAGGCAATCAGGTGCCAAAAATATTTTTTTTTTATTTCATCCGAGCAATAATCATTTTCTGCCTGAACAGTAGACCCAGTTATTGTTTCTCCCCTTATGTTTTCATTAATTAGAAGGAAGTGGAGAGGTAACAAACGACTCCCTGGATGCCGAAGTGTACATTTTTCACTGTCAGGTTATAAGAGGCAATGGGCAAAGACAATATATCCTGTCAGATGTGAGAGTACTTATTGTCAGCAGGGCTTGTAAAAATAGAAAGTGCGGTAGCTTTTCTGGATGGAGTTGAAGCTATCTATGGATGGGGTTTAATCTGACTAATTATAACTAAAGACTTTGGCAAACAGCATCATGTAGCTGCAAGAATACTGGACAGTGCTTTTTTTTCTTATCAAGTCCGTGTGAATGTTAATGTGTGTAAGTGTAAAATCGACTTCTATTAAATCTTCTAAATTGCCAAGCACTCCTTCACCCGCAGTGCCTCACTTCTTCAGAGCAGCGCCATGGAGTTACTGGTAAAAGTACTAAAACTCTTTGAAACAGCCATATATCTTCTGGTTTACAGGAAGTGCTTCAAGTGAAGGGGAAAAAAAAGAAAAAGGAATACTTTCCAAGGAGCAGAGAGGAGAAGGGAGTTTCATCTCCAGCTGAACGTCTGGCCAGGCTCCATTTTATCGACCAGCTCCCTGATCCCCACCATGAGGAAGGCAGCCTGGCTGGTGGAGATGAGATTCCCTGCTGCAGAGGGACTAAGGAGAAAATCCTGGGGTCCATACCTTGGTGTGGGCATTTCAGGGAGCTCAAGCAGCTTCTTCTGACCCTCTCTTGCCAAGATGCAGCCCCTGGAAGGTGCAGAAGCCCAAGACAGCCAAAATTCCCCAGCCTGACTCCCAGCTAACTGGGGGTTCATGGAGAGCCTTTGCTCCTGGAACGAGGAGTCAGGGGGTTCATGGAGATGAGTATTGGGTGGAGTGGGGGCTGCACGGGTGGAGTGGGGGCTGCATGGGGGGGAACATCGTCCTGTGCACCCTGAGCATTGCCCAGCCCCTCTGCCCTCTGCCCCAGGGCCATCCCACCACTTCCCCAAGGCCTTCTCCAAGGTGAGCTGCTGCAGAATATGAAAACAGGCAAGAAAAACCAAGCTGAAGCTTTCCTGGCATGCATACGATAAGTTAAGCTCTGCTTTTTTTCTGCACTGGTGAATCTCATCTTAATTGCATCAAGCTGCTTGGGATTCCCAGATGCAGAGCCTCTGTTGCCATAACCATTCCCCCCTTTCTTAGCCCAAATGCTTTGCTAAAACCACCAGTCACCCCTTGCTTTGGCAAGGCCTGAGCAGCCCATAAGAGCCAGGGAGAGGCTCTTCTGCTTGGTGTGAGCTTTTTCGTGCTCTTCTCGGAGCGCTGTGAGACAGACCCTCTGCAAGACCACCCCAGTGTCCAACACCCCACAGCCCCCAGTCACAGAGGACTCCTCTTCTGTACAGGCATCAAATCTAACAAGCTGATCATTAACAATGCAAAGCACTGAGCCACAAACCCAGCTCCAGACCTGGGGAGAGGAGGCAGGAGAGGAAACCTGCCATGCATGACAGATGTGAGCTGCACCACTTAGTGCACACATGGCAAGGAGCACTGCCAAGGGTGGGGAACAGAATGGAATGGAATGGAATGGAATGGAATGGAATGGAATATAGAGTAGAATAGAATAGAATAGAATAGAATAGAATAGAATAGAATAGAATAGAATAGAATAAAAACATTGTATGTACTTATTGTGTATCAAGCTGTGCTATGCAGGTTAACATCTTTACAGGTATGTCCCCATTTTCAACACACCCTATTTTCTGTTCTAAGAACAGCAGCCGTGAAATCCGCTCTGTATGTGCCAGGAGAAGGTTGATGTTTAGGCAGCTGAAAAAACCTCGCTTCATTTTATTCTGATGATTCATTTTGCCTGTCTGAGATGGATCTGAATTTTTTTCTTAGTTTTCCAATTAATAGATAGTTACTGACTTAGTACCAATGTTAATATGCAGGAAACAGCAACCGAGTTACAGCTGAAGTGCTCACTGGTTTAATTTGACTTTTCCTCACTGGCTTCAGTGAGATTAGAGACTAACCCAGCCAAAATCTGGCCCAGCTCTCTTGGCAGTGTCTGTCCATAAATGCTATGGTAATATTTCCAGTGTATAGCTGTGGGTATTTCACAATTTCACATTCCAGAACAACTATGATGACTGCTGAGAGCTTTTGCTTGATGGCATTGGTGCTGCTTGGATGGCTTGGTTTTGGGGATGCGTGTATTTCAAAAAAAAAAAAAAAAA
>VXAD01011617.1:377967-423785 GCA_013399195.1 Dicrurus megarhynchus | reverse complement strand
AAAAAAAAAAGAAAGAAAGAAAGAAAGAAAGAAAAGTGAAAAAAAAAGTAAAAAGAAAATTAAAATTTATCTGAATTCAATGAAGATTTTATCTTTCATTCTGCCTAATCCTAAATGTGAAAGGTCAGCAAGGACAGCGCTATGAAAAGGGAAACGCTGTGGGGTTGATACAGGGTAGACTACCAGTAAATATCAGCAGTTTTACATGAGACTGCAGCTCCAGCATGGAGAATTAGGTGACACCAGCCTGAGGCGAGGGCCAGGGAAGCCTAGGCTTCTTCCCAGTGCAGCCTGAGCCTGGGGATGGAGGCTGTGCCTGGGTCCCTCCCATACAGGATCCTGCTTCCCCCTTAGAGCATCCCTTTGCCACCATCAGGGCAGCCTGGCATGCTCAGAAGTACCTCTCCATTCCCCACACTGTGCTAAAGTCAGTGAGAGGGACCTGTCCTTGCTGCTATATCATAAAACACATCTATAAAATGAAGAAGGAAGAGAGAGAATAAAACGCAGAAAGTGGCATTGTGTGCAATCGAGCCTTTTGCCCGTCTGAGAAATAGTCCTGGAGTTGCCTTTGCACCGTGTGTGATGGGTTTGGAAATGAAAGATGAGGACTGAGCAAACCTGGGGCCATCAGAGTGCTCTTCGCCCAAGGACATCCCTCCTCAAACCCACGCACGCTGCTGGCAGCTGCCAATCACTGTGAGGAAGATGTTTTACAGCCTCAAAAATATGAAGTCCCTTGTGACACTCTGCAGGTTTTATTCCCCCTGCCTGGTTCTCGGTGGCTGTTAAACACGATGGACATCGAGGGCCTTTTCCAGTGCATGCTCAGCATTGCAGCTCCCGGAGCCAGCACTGCCCGCAGTAATAAAAGGTGATTGCTTCCAAAACTGAATATCCCCTTCCTTTGGGTCGTTCTTTTAATTGACTTCATTAATAAAGGAAAGGCCCTATTCAAACATAACTTCATCTTGCTGGCAGAATATAAGCAGATGTCATAAAGAAAACAACACACACTGTTTTAAACTCAAAACTTTAATACTAAATTGCATTAACTAATAACATAAAAACACCAACCATCTGGCTTTTTTGTGGGAGGACTCTAATTCCATTAGGACTTTAATAAATGTACTGCACTGTAGAGACATTTTACTCTGATAGCCTGGGCAAAAATGAGGAGCGTTTACAAGATTAGTTTACGCAGCAGCCCCGGGATCTCTCTCTTGGAAAAGCTTTAGATGGAGCCAAGGGGACATCACTGAAGGACAGAGATGATGCAAAAAGTACCTGCACTGGGGGGTGTATCTGGGGCTCTCGTGTGCCCTTGGGTGCAATTCCCTGGCATGTGGATGTGCTGCTGCCCAGTGCAGGGGCAAGAGCTGGTGGTCCTGGCACTACGGGGGCATCCAGGCTTTTGGTGTAGTCAGCAGGAAAGATGCAGGGAAGGAGTGGATAGTTCCAAATCCTGACATCTTTGTCTCTCTGGGGTGACCACTGTCATACCCAGCACAAAGGCTTGGCGGTGTCACAGTGGCTTTCTTGTGCATGACTCTGCCAGCCCTCTGTGTCTGCCCTGCTGATAGACCCCAAACCCTCCTGCCCCGAGCAGATCTCAGCATCAGACAATGGTTTGGGTTGGAAGGGACCTTAGTGGTCGTCTCATTCCACCCCCTGCCATGGGCAGGGACACCTTCCACTAGACCAGGTTGCTCCAAACCCCATCCAGCCTGACTTTGAACACTTCCAGGGATGGGGCAGCCACAGCTTCTCTGGGCACCCTGTGCCAGGGCCTCCCCTCCCTCACAGCCAAAAATTCCTTCTTCATATTTAATCCTGCCGTCTGTCAGTTTGAAGGCATTCCCCCTTGTCCTACCACACCATGCCCCTGCAAAAAGTCCCTTTCCACCTCTCTTGGAGCCCCTTTGGGTTCTGGAAGGTGCCATCCCACCTTCTGATTTGAGGCAGTCCATGCCATCCCTGTCTGTCTATCCCTGTGCCCACATGAGTCACTTTTTCCCTTTAGGAAAGGGAAGCACAGCAAACGTCACACTGATTGCAGGAAAGGTGGAGCTTGAAACACACCCTGTCACCAGCAAACTGAATTTCTGAGCTGTGTAGTCACTAGCAGCATTCATTTCCCTGCTGCACTGGCAGCACAAAGGAGTCAGAGTCCCATTTTGCTCTTAGGATGTTATTAAGGTGAATTAACCTGAGTATACTGTGAGACATTAGGGCAACTCTGTGTCCTTCAGTGGGGTTGATCAACAAGACCTGACTAATGCAACGTGCCGGTTCCTGGCATGCTGAACTTCCCTGGATGAGTACCAAATGGGAATCAGTGAGGGTAAAACCTGACAGCATTATTTTTCACTGAGATTAACATGTGACACAGAATTATAGGTCTTCCTTCACGTCAGTTTTTTTTTCCCTGGCTCTATTTTCTTTCAACATATTCAGAGCAGATCCTCACCTCTCCATGCAGCCCAGGTCATGCCATAGTGAGAAAGAGTAAGCAAACAAGGCAGAGAACATCCATGCATGTTATCATTAATATTTTTAACAGAATTCATTAATGATGGGCATGTTTGGGTTATTTTGAATAAATTCTAAACTGGTCTTAATGCCACTCGACCCTGGTGATCACCTCGTCAGAGTAATTACTGGAGGTTTTCTAAAAATCATCCTGTGCCCAGAAATATTTGTGAGTGAAAGTGCATTTCCATGTTGGCATCTTTGGAACACAAAGTCGATTTGCAAGGAGTTGCAGTGTCAGACAAAGCTTTTAAAAAGTTGACTGCCTTCCAGATTTTAATTTACATGATCATTAATACTGACTTACTCCAAATATATCAATCAGTTTAAAAAACACCATGTCTCATTCCTCGTTCAGGGAAGAATCCTTAACCAGGTGAATGCTTGAGCATTTGCTTAGCTTTAAGCAAGCGCTTGAGTCATGTTGAATGGCTCAGTGTTAAGCACATTTTCCACTGAAAGAGAGCTGGAATTAAGTCTTCAAAATGCACCATCCAGATGTGGCATGAGAATAGATTCCCTGGGAAACCCCCGCGTGGGGGCCGGGTGATGGTCTGCACCCCACAACCCCCAAAATCTGAGCCTGAACCATCATGGGGAAAAGGTGAAGTTTTCCAACAGCCTGTTTGCATTTAGACACGCTGCTACAACCGAGCAGATGCAGCTCTTTTCATTAATGCTCCTTATTATCAGCTGAAATAATATTTCCTCAGCTGCCAGCGCTTGCACAGCACGGCGTTACCATCAGCCGGGAAACCCCGCAATCCCTTTAACCTGGCGAAGGATCAACCTGGGGTTTTTTCAGATACAGAAAGCTGTAATAAAGCCATCTAGAAAATGACAGGTTACAGGGCTCTGTGATTTGGAAACTGTTTCTATTAAGTTGCCTTCTTGTCTGGTGGCGGTGGGAGGGATGGTGATAGCGGGCCCCAGCCGAGCCCTCGAATGCGCTGCTGCAAGAGCGGCTAATGCCATCCTTGTACCTCTGGCTGTTAGTGTCATTTCTCTGTAATACACTGCAAAATAAACACCCTTTGGGTTTTCTACCTAAATCCACCATACAAAAGGGGAGTTGACTTGAATTGCCCGGCTGAATCATTAGAAAATGAATGCTTTGGGGGAGGAAAAAAAAAAAAGAAAAGAATTACATTAGTGATCCCCCAGCTTGCCTTTGTGCCTTTTCTCTTTCAGAAATCTCTCATGTTGCTGCTCTCTGCATTTTTCTCACAGTATTGATACATGAAATAAAGCATAAATAACCTCCCTTTCTATTCTTAAGCCTTCGATCCCAGATCACCCTGAGCCTCTTGCCGATAAGACCATTTTCAGCATCCACTGGCCCGGAAGTAGCCAGTGACGGTCAATGAGCTTAGGAAATTTGTCCTGTCACCATCCGGGATGTGCTGTCATCCCATCAGGCACCTCTTTGGTCTTCTTCCAGGTGTACTGTGGGAATTTTTTTATCCACAGATGAGCAGTCACGGGATGCGCTCGACATTTTTGGGGCGTTTCAAGGGTATGGGCTGCACTGACACTGCAGAGGGGCTGCCTTGCTTGTGCTCTGGTGATGGGCACATTGTGGTGAACAGACGAATTAACCCAGAACTGCCCACATAAACAGCTGGTTTTACATTAATTGCACCTTCTTCTGCTCTTACACACAAAGGTTTCCATTTGCAGCAAGGTCACTGGTAAGGGTGTAAAACTGATGATATATGGAAGAGGGAAAGGGGGTTACTTGGTCCAAGCCCATCCTGATTTTACTGCTGTCCACCCTTTTTGGTGTTTATGTGGAGCTTCCAGAGATGCTGTTAGCTCTTCCAATGAGGTGGTTGCAGAATGATTGCTTTTCAAGGTCAACAATTTAAGTTTTACCACCCTTTCTCCAAAAGGACAAAAGAACAGCAGCAGGTAGGCAGAGATGCATAGATTAAGCAACATGATCAGTGGTTAATTAAAGTCCTTTAGGAGGAGGAAGAAATTACTTAACCCTTCCCATCACTGTGTGAAGCCTCTTATTAGGGGCAGTGTGAAATTTTCCTTTCTTGCCTGTCAAAACCTTCTATTTCCGTGCAGTCCCCATCACTGTCTCCTGTGCTCTGCTCCTCAGTTTTCATTAGAAGTTATCAGGCAGAAACTCCATTTTTACTCAATATTTCCTGACCAGTTCAGTGTGTAATTGGTTCTCCTTTTCTCTTTTGGTGACTGAACAACAAACATTACATATTATGTATATATTTGGGGAATGGGGTGTACATATTTATTTTATATATTTTTAAAAATATTTTATATGTCCTCCCTGTAAAGCCGACAGGACTCTCATGTCATGGGCTGTGTTCAACGGCACTGAGAAACCAGTTCAAACCACTGTGATTTATATGCTGGTTTAACTAACATTGGGTCAGTAAATTAATTCTTCAAGGGTCCTGTCCAAACGAGCATTGATTCTGATTTTCTTGAAAATCATCCATTAGCCAAGAATTACTACCAGTGTTCATGAAAATGCTGTAGTGTCATTAATTGGAATTAATGGATGGGTAGTTTTATAGGAGATTTGAATGAAGGCAATATTCCTTTCAAAAACCATTTTATTAGAAATTTGCTTCCCAGCTGTAAAAGGCAATGCCACAACAAGCCATTCCACAATGCTTTATCCATGGCTTGATGTGTTTTTAATTAAGGGAAAGCAATGCAGTTTGAAGTGTTTTTATTAAAAAAAAAATAGCCATATAACAGATAGTTATTTATTTACTGCATAATGGGGAACTCAGACCAAGAGAGGCTGGGAAGGGTCACAGCAACACTGTCCCTCTTTATTTACTGGATCCTGAATGGTTCTTCTGGGTGTTTGAAAGGGCTGCAGGTAATTATTGCTGCCTTGTAAATTGTTCCATTCACACACTTCTCAGGAGTGAAGAAAAAAGAAAAAGAGGATAATCTGCTCTAGCTCTGTCCTAAGAACAGCTATAACCCTGCAGAGTTAATACTGGAACTGCTGGAATAGCCCCAGTCCTGGCTGAACTGGGTCAAGCCCAGCTGAGAATGACCCATTTTCTGCCCTTTCCAAGGCAGGCATAAAGCGGGAGAAGAGACAAACTGGTGATGCTCCACTGAAGTCAGAGGAGCTCTCCTGATCCTCGGTGTGTGAAGATCTTTTGCCCTGCCCTTCTCATCTCTTGGGGATACAAGAAGCTCTTTTATACACCTCTTCCATGGCACTTGAAGCTTTTTGCCTAGGCAGGGTGAGTTGGTGTTCTCTCTTTATGCTGAGAAGGCAGACGCAGAGGAGGTTAAAGGTTTTGCTTTAGACCACAGAGCAGGAGCTCACCAAGCTTGTTATAAAGTATCACCCTCCCACCAAGAGAATATGTGAAGGTTTCCTACAGCACTTACTTTAGCTTTTAACAAAACCAGATTATTTTTTTTAACTGTTTCAGTGCCACCCGCACACGGCCACTTGCTGCCTTTTCCTGCCTCTCCTTTCAACTGGGGCTTATTGATCTGGTTGCATTTCCCCTGGAAAAAACCTCCAGTGGTGCAGCATCAGCATCTTGTACCTGACTCTGGCAGCAGGAAGGCACATGTGCTTTGTATGAGCTGTGTGCAGGGATGCTGCTTCTTTTAAATGTGTGTTTGAAACAGCCAAGCCTGAGGTGAGTGCATGTGCCAGGGTCTCACAGAACCACAGGGTTTAGGCAGAGGAAAGGACAGCCTGTATTAAGCCATGTGTCCATAAACAGGGGATTTGCACTTTAAAGCAGTTAAAGGCAGTGGTTTGCTCATTGTTCAGGCGGGTGCCTCATGCAAACACTCACCTCGAGTCCCTGACCTGCCCTGGGCTCACCTGGAGCAGCAGTCCCCGGGCTCCTGGGAGCGGCTGCGCTACATCAGCGCTGGCAGAAACCCTTCGCAGTCACACTCAAGGACACTCCACACAGCCCAGCCCACTTGGAAATGATCTTATTCCCTTCCCCTTCCCACATCGCTCTAGTGTTGCTCTCCAAACAATCTCGTTCTCCCCTAAACCTGCACAGCTTCAGCTCACGGAAACTTCCCACTCTGGTGTTAGAAACAGGGGCTGGGGCCCTTTTCTGCTGCCTCGGGGCTCCACACACACAAGGGATGCCAAAGACACCTTGACTGTCCTTGGATGGTGTGGTGGGCACAGGGTGCTTGGGGGCTCGGGTGGGCACAGTGAGCTGAGGAGCCCCTGCCTGCTCCTCCCCTGTGCCACCAACCGTGACCCTTCACACCAGAGCTGGGCAGGTTTCAGAAAGCCAAGGGGAAGCACCACAGGAATGAAATGGGGCTGTATGATCAGAATCCGAATTAAGGGCAAAATATTGGAAATATGCCATATTAGAAACGCTATTACGATTAATTGTGACAATACTACTCTTGGGAAATAGGCAAATTTACACAGTAGCTATACATAAAATTTACTTTAGCATATTCCCCTCTCTACCTTGTTTGCACACTGTGATAACAAATTGCTTGTATACTGTATGGTGGTATTTTTTTTTTTTTTAATATTTAAATATTTGAGCCTGCAATTCATTTTGTTGGGAGGGAAAGGCATGTGGAGGTCTCAGAGCTGCAGAGCAAAGTAAATGATGGCTTGTGATATATTTAGCAAGTGATAATGTGAAAAACACCAAAAAAACCCACCCAAGTATATTGGACAAGAAGGTAAACACAGTAAGAAAGAGCTTAATTTGGGATTTCCCTAGCAAGAAAAAAGAGTGATTCTTCAGGTAACAAGTGAACCTGTCAACCGTGTTACCATATTTGCAAAGTTACTTTATTCTTCAATTCTTTCATTTACTTATTAAAAAAAAAAAAGGGAGTGGTAGAGTCAGTGAAGTCTTTGTGTGGTGTTTCCACATCTACCAATGAAAATATTTTTTTGGTGGTAAAAGTGACAAAATTATTTACTGTTGCCAGGTCTTCATGTCATTTAACTGCACTGTCGGACAAAACATTTGTATGATACATTTATACACAGGTATTTATGTTTATACACCTATACAACGTATGCCAGGCATGTATTCCTGTCTCCCACTCACTTCTCTCCATAGACACCCTCAGGTTCAGAGAGGAAGGTGGTGTGGAGGATGACACTCGGTCATCATTAGTATGGGATAGCTGTGGATCTCTCTCCTTCATGGGTAATTAAAAGCTGCTCTGTGCTCTGAGCTGCAGGAGCCAGGAGACACTCTCATTGACATGCATTCCTGCAGCACATGGCAAGCTGGAGGGCAGTGAGGAGCCCTCATCCCATCCCACCCCATCCCAGGATGTGCCAGGAAGGATATCCATCTCTGCTCTGGGCTGAGCTGCGGGCTGGGTTTGGCACTGTGCTGCACCAGCAGGGTTGTGGGGACCCTCAGCTCCAGATCCTGCTCCGGACTGGTGCTGGGGTAAGCGGTTTTCCTCCAGCTGGTGATATCAGTCGAGAAAGAAAAGGGGAAAAAGGGTTTCTCCTTGCACAGAAAAAGAAGTCGAAGCAGGAGAGAGTGTGCTGGAAGCTGTGCCATGGTGTAGGCACCAGGCAAACGGGCTGGCTCAGGGTTAGTGCCAGGATGAGGCTTTGTTCCATGGAACCAGCTCCATAGGTGATGTTGATCTCACCTGGGAAGGAGACAAGATGGGGTCTAGACCCTGTGAAAGAATAAAAGGCTTCTCTGTTCCATCCCAAGATCCTGGAGAGGCAGTGGCTTGTTGCCGGTACATTCCAGGGCTATTCCACACAAACCCTTTTCCAGTCCCACACGAGGGCCAGGCCCAGCAGACCCACGATGTTGCATTCACAGCCCAAGCAATTAGTCACACCAAAATTGATTTCCCCTCTCTCTCAGGTTGTTAGGGGACATCCCATGACCGAAACACGGCCAAAAATGCAGCGTCGTATTAATCCTCATTGGAAATGCAGGACAGAGCCCCAGCTGGTGCGAGCTGTCAGAGCTCCCTGAAGCCTGCGAAGGTTTTATCATTTGGATCAACTATAGATTGCCCCAAAGGCTTTAAAACCAACAATTCACAACAGCGACACAATGCCTGTAACTGATCGCTCTTAAGACACCCACCTTCTTATTTAATAAAGCCTTTCAAGTCGCTTTGTATTTTATTCATAGGAGCTGTAAAAAATCCAAGGACCCGGTATAAAGACTCATTTATTCTCTTCTACATAGCACTATAAATTTACACTGCATTTGCAAACTAAGAGCCCATATCTCAGGGCAAAGCAGAGCTCCAAAGTGAGAGCAGGAATGGCTTTCAAAAGGCCAATCTGTCCCAACTAGAGACTGTGTCGAGAGCTCAAATTTACAGCCACAAACCCTGAAAATGAGAAATTAGATATAGAATTTAGTAACATCGTTAGAGCTGCCTTGGCTATTTGAAATAAAACTAACACTGCCTTTTACCAGTTCGCAAATGCAGAGCATTGATCCCTCACGTGTGTAGTTATACAGTGTGGGGAAACGGGGCTGGAAATGTATATATGGGGCAGAGACACTGAATGCCCAGTGCCCCTGGGATAAATCCCATTGCATGTTGCTTTTCGTCCTGTGCATAAGGGTGACACACAGGTGTAGCTAGAGGAGCGATGCTCCCCATGCTGTAAATACACTGAGGAGGCTTAAAACACTCTTTACCCCTCTTACAGGTCTCTTTGGTCCCCCTCACTTCAAGTCACCAGAAGGGTGACCCAGGAGCCACATGCACCAGCACTGGGATCTCCAAACCGAGGCACCTTCAGCACCCAGCCCTGCTCTGCTCTCTCCTCTCTTCAGCTCCTGAGCAGGCACTGGGGCTGTTTCCAGCTGGCCTGAGCGATGGAGCCACTGATACCTCAGTCCTGGCTGCCCTTTCCCCGCATCAACAACCTGCTGCACCCATGAAATTCCCTGGGCTCTGCTGCTCCCAGCTCTCGCCTTCAGCTCATTCAAGTAAGCCGCAAAATGGCACAAATCCAATGTGATCAAATGCTTCCTTAGTGTCAGTCTTTTCTTTCAAAGGACAGAAAGGAAAGGGTACGCGGTGGGATATTTATGAGCCTGTCAAGCTCGCTGCTCTCACCACAAAGTGCTCTCAGGTTTCCTGCCTCGCCGGGGAAGGGACAAAGCAAGCGCTGGGGAAGGGCAGCCGTTTGTGGGGGCTGAGCTGCCAACCGTGAGGCACCTCCTCGATTGTCACAGGTGTGGTGGCATCACTCAGAGTCACCCCAGATGAAAGCCTGGCCCTGGCACTGACAGGCTGTAAATCTGGGAGGGTTTTGAGCAAAAAGTGTTTGGGGACACACGTGCTGCTCCTTCCCTGAATTCAGCCATGGCATCCAAGGAACTTTCTGCAGGACACAAGGAGACAGGTTTGAATACTGCCCTGCCAGTTTATTTTTTCCACTTCCTTAGAGGACAAGTGTATTGTGAAATGTCTTCAATTGGCTTTGGTTTGGAGTGTAAAGTGCCACATGTAGCTGAGCAAACATGAGCAAGGACTGTGCTTTGTGCTCCAGTGGGATGGTGGCACAGTTTGTGTTGGACTGTACCTCCTAAGTTGCCCATGCTGTAAACCAACACGCTTAAATCTGTTCAGAATTGGGAAAACACCGTTTGTTTCTCATCTGTGTGCCGATAGTTTGCCATGTTGCTCCCCTGCAGGAAAATGATTGAAGCAAATTATAAGTGGTGCCTCTAAAACTGAAGGGCAGATCCTCATCGGCTGCACATCAGCGCAATTCCTTTGATTTAAACGCACGTTTATAACTGCTGAGGAGCCTCCAAAATGAGAGGACTGTAATTACAGCTGTATGATAATGCCTTCTGCCACATCAAGTGGAGGACTATTGACAGCGAGCAAAGACCTGAGAAACACTGATAAGAATGAACTGCAAGCCCGGTCCTCCAATGTGATTCCCCACGACCCGTGATTTATGAGCCCAAATTAGCTGCCTTGTCTTCGGGAGGAATTGACCAAGGGTGGTTTTCCTTGGAGCACCGTGCCAGGAAGGTGCCAATATCATACATGTTTCTGAGTGGTATCTGACCTGCCATTGATCTGTCGGGGTCACAGATGTCCTCTGAAAGATTTCCTTTAGGCTCAAGGAGAGCAGCATAATTTGCTACAGTGATGGTTGTCCTGCTGGCTCCTCATCTGAGGAAAAACAGCCACTCCTTTAGGGCCACTGCCAGGAGACGTCAGAGCCTCCTCCTGACCCTTCTGACCCATCATCTGCTTTCCATACCCTCAGGGAAGGTGGAAGGAGTAGGTTTTTGAGCAATTACGCTGGGATTTTTTCCTAAGAGCTTGTAAGTGTGCTGATCTCTTGGCCAGCTAAGGTCTAGGGCATGTTGATCTGACATTTTATGAGGGAGAAATCAGATCAGTCCTTTGGTCTGTGCTGGGAGCTCACAGTTCCTCCTCTCAGGCTTGAAGCAACCTTGGATCTCCTCGGTCAATTATTGGGGCAGATGAGATCTTCTCAGACAATCAAATTATCACTTCTTTAGTTTGAATGAAGATGAGAATGGCAAGAAATTTGTGATGAGTGTTGGCCTTGGACACTGAAATTTTCCTCTCTTTTCATCCAAAACCATCTGAAATGCTTGGCCTTGGTTTACCCCTCAAAGTTTTTCTGTTCCCCTCCATTTTTAAGAAAAAGGGCAGCCAAGCCTTACTTCTTACAGGCCGGGGAAGTAATAGCTTGTCATTTGAAAAAGGTTTATGAGCTCTGATTAGTGACCCTTTCTCTCTTGTACATGTGCTTAGGGGGAAAGGGAGGAATTCGTGCAGTGGCAGAGAAAAGGCTCGCATTCATTTCAACAGAGCTGGCACTGTGCTGTTGAAGGGAAAACCCCAAAACAGATAAAAGAGACCCTAATCAGTTATTCAGCATGTGACCATGCTGAGAATACGGTCAGAAACACAGAGTAAAATTCCAAGATTTATTAATGCTATCATGCTTTTCCTAAAAGGATAATCGATGTAAAGTCTCTGAATCAATATTTGTCCTTCTCAGGCAGGCTATGGTAAAGAAATATTCCCAAAAGCACTCACTTCTGACATTTTTGTCTGTTGCATAACATTTCAGTCAACTGCAGAATGTCTCCGATAATGATGATAAATAAGTATAAAGCCTACAGTGGTCTGTCTTATAGAGGAAGTAAAATAGACACTTATGTGCTTGGTAACAAAAGTTCAGCCCCAAGTAGACCTGACCTCGTGATCTTTTAAATGTATGGCAAAGATTTTATCCACTAGATTTAGGTTAACAGCTCTGGGAATTCGCAGGTGTTAAATTAACCACAAGAGACAGTTTCCTAAGTGCAGCAGAAACACACTGAGCATGATAAGGAATAATAATTAAAAATTGGATTAGAGGGCTGTAGAGTTTAAGGAAAAGTGTGTGGCTTGGTTTGCATAAAAGTGGCACCTACTCAGGAAATAGGTCTGATGCTGTGGGATACCCCAGGGCAGCAGATCAGGTACAGCTCTGTCAGCTTCAGCAGAGACCTGCCCATGGCCCCTCTGCCAAGGCAGAGACCTCCTTCACCCAACATCTATGAAATCTGGACATCCCG
Organism: Dicrurus megarhynchus; assembly: GCA_013399195.1. Taxonomy (NCBI): domain Eukaryota; kingdom Metazoa; phylum Chordata; class Aves; order Passeriformes; family Dicruridae; genus Dicrurus; species Dicrurus megarhynchus. Next base: position 411,672 of record VXAD01011617.1, on the reverse strand, counting down.
TAAACGCCAGGGTCCTCCAGGGGCTGCACTGGCAGTGCCAGCTCCCTTGGGAATGGGACTGGGCTCTCCAAGCGATATGGACTCGATCTCACAGTGCAATTTTGCTGCAGTTCTTTTGCAGACAAACCTTTAACTCCTGCCTCCTTCCTTTGAGTCCCAATGCAGAGCAGGGCACACACCCAAATGCCTCTTAGCTATTTCCTTGCTGACCCATTGACCTGGTTTCGAGGTTCACTAAACACATGACTAATCAAACACTGTTTCAGTTCAGGCACAAAACATGAAGTGTATGAAACCCTGCAAATCATTACTCATTTCTTTTCCCTCACCCACACAGCCTTCTCATTTTCCAGGTGTGCCTCTTCCTGCAAGCATGCTCAGCATGAGAGATCACACATTTCTGCAAATTTGGCCAAGATTTAGGTTTACAAATAGTGTCCAGTGCTATCAGCTGAGCTGGAGTTCTGCATAGGTAATTATTGCTTTAGCAGGGTGCTGAGTAAGGCTCCACAGAGATTTTCCTGCTTTTGGCTCCTTGCTTGGCTCCTTCAAAGCCATCAGACTCAGGCACTCTCAGGAGGCTGATCCAGGAGCCAGGGTGGTTATTAGCAGTGAGGAGTGTGGGGCATAAATAGCCAGCTAAGGGATGAAGGCCAGCATTTCTCATCCTGACAGGCAGCAGCATCTCCCAGGGTTGATTGTGGAAACCCTCCTTTGAGGTGCTTAAAAATACACTGGATAGGAGTGGAAAATGAATCGGTGGGATTGGTGCTTGGAGCTGCCAGGTCATTCATTCTCCAGTATCCATGATTCACGTATCCCAGAACGTGACAGTCTCCCTGGCAATCGCTTGGTAATGATATTAGAAGTTGCCTGGTTATTGAAGCCATAATTACTACATAATTTGCAGCTGTAAGATCTCATGATAACCCTCTCCCTTGCAGACAGGAAAAAATAACCTGGTTTTTTATTTACCCTGTCAACATGTGGAACTTGCCTTACAGTGTAATTACATGGTCAGTAGTTACATGGCTCTCTGGTTGATGGTGTCCTGTAAACAAATAAAGACCCACCTGTGGGGATTCAGGCACTGCATAAAAACTACAGGATTTTTAAAGCCTCCTCAGTGTGTGCAATACTGCACTGAGGAAACTGCGTGCCCAGTTCTTGCCCTTTGCTCCTGGTGTTTGCCGTGCAAACAGCTTCTCCTTGCAGCACCACCTGATCTACAGGGTCTGTACCTCAGGTGTTCAGTCAGTGTCACAGCATCACCTTCAGAGCTCAAATGTAGGTCAGCATCCCTCTCTCTGACACATCTGTGCTATAGAATTGAATCACCAAATCATTTGGGTTGGAAAAGACCCTGAAGATCATCAGGTCCAGAATTTTGTATTTGTGTTCGCAGCCTCCTTCCCAGCAAGACAACATCCTACTATTTTATCCAATTTACTGATGGAGAAGGAAGTAGCTTCCTCATGGCCCCCAAGGACTCACAGTAGACTTGGGATAAGGATCTGTGTTTCTAGAAGCCAAATCCAACCTCTTGAAGGCCCAAATAAAATCTTTTTCTCTGGTGGGATATTGCTTTTGGTGAGTCTGCTCCCTGCTTTTGAAATCTGCTTCGTTGCACACCCTGGGAATGTGCAGCAGGTGGCAGGGGGAGGGCTGGGATAGATCTGAAGAGCTTTCTTGCTTTGTTTATTTATGTGACCTTAAAGATGATGTCCGTGCATAATGTTGAACATGACGGGGGGAAGCTGACAGGGCAGTAAGTTCTGGCTACCGCAGAGCAAAAACAAAATTACATAAAAATATCAATTGTAAAATTACTCAAATCCATTAGCTTAATTAGCATCATTAATCAAGGCAAAACGTTTGATACGTCATGTACTTTCACAAGAGATAAATGAGCCTTTGATGGAAGCCCAGCAGGTTGCCCTGCTCTTGGATGTGCCGGTGGCTGCGTGGACGTGGAGGTGAGGCTCAGCAGGCGAGGGGCACGCTGGCAGCTCGGAGCAAACGCCGTCCTCTGAGCGGGGTTCCAGCTCAGTGAGGGGCTGGCAGCGTACTGGGCCAAACCTGGCCAGGGTTTCAGATTGTCAGGCCCATCTGCAAGGTTGTAAAACTGCCTAATGGGCTGCACTCGTGCAGCATCATCCCCCGGTCTTGACTGGTTTTGAGACAAGGTTAGCAAGGAAACAGCGAGGATGTCAGTAATTCCTGTAGCAATCGCAATAATAAACCCAAAGCCTGCGCTACACTGCTTTACTTGAGGAAGGGAGGTTCACTGAGCTCTTGCTTTTGTTTCCTAGGGCGATCTCTGGGGAGAGCAGTATTTCTCTGTCTGTAAACCCTTCCAAGGAGAAACACTAGAGAGATCTTGATAGCATGCAACAGCACATCTGCAGATTTCCAAGATCATATCTGTCTTGGAGGGCACTCTAGGCTCTCATCTTTCCTTTTCTCTCTGGGTTCACACTGTTGTGGTCAATCAGGTCTCCTGTGTGCAGCCCAGGGCATTGGTGATTGCTGAATGACTTTTCTTCCCTTTGCATCAACACTCAGTTGTTGCTCATTCCCTCTCCCTGTGCCAGGGCACATAATTGAATCTTCTCTCCTGCTCCTTGTAACAAGACCCAGCTACAAAGGCTGAATGCTTTATTCCCAAGAAAAGCCTTAGAGATAAGATTCACCAGCTGTGGCAGCATGGTGTGGGTCTCAGTAAGAGAAATAAATGTGCCTTCACTCCACCACTATCTTTCCAGCACTTTATCTGCAATGAGCCCAAACACAGTTCTCAGCTATCTGTATTGCTAAATATAATAAAGGAGAAGTCAGCACTTTCTGAGGGATACACTTCCATAAAAAACAGTTCGATGGCATTTTTCTGCATTAAACACATTATTCAAGGGCTTTTCTCCTTTCCAATATCCAGTTTCTGCTGGGTGTACATGTGGTTGAAGCTTCCTTCAACATATCAGACACCCAGACTGTCCCTGAACTGCGGAAAGCTTGGTCCAGTTTTGGAGCTGGAGTTGGATTTATTAATCCTATTTAAGGATACCTGGACAGAATAGTGATGGGGAAATGATGAACTGATTGAGAGCACTTCTGGCTCTTTGATGGTTGCCTTTTTGTTTTCCTGAGCAGCAGCAGATCAGATGGGCCTGGCTGGAACCAGCAAGGAAAGTCAGACTGGAGAAATGCAGGGGTTTTAAAGAACTCTGTTGCAGACTTGCAAGCTAAAGACTCAGACACAACCTGTCATCCCGAGAAGAGCTTTTCTGACCACCTCTGTCTCCTTCCCAAGGCTCAAAGGCAATGCAACTTCTCTCCCTTGCTTGCTCTGAGCAGCACTCAGAGACAGATGAGTTTTGGGCTCTGCTTTGCACCTTGACATAAACACTGTGATGACAAAGTAATCAAAAATGGGTATACTTGACTGTAAGCCTTAATTAACTATTAATTAAATTTTATTAACCCACTAGTAAAACTGATTATAGGAAGCAGGGACTAAAAGGCTGCAGTCAGAGCAGTTAATGTATCACTCATTTTTATGTGGACAGAGGGCTCATCGTTTTCCTGTGATGGCCAATACATAAGGATCCCTCCTTGCTAAATCAGTCTGGTCGTTTTCCTACATGCCACTGATAAGGAAGTATTTACGAATTTATTCCTAAATTCAAGGTATACTTCAGGCCTTAATTTACTGTCGTAATTATATCACTGGCTCAATTAGTCCCCAATAAAAACGTTATGCTATTGTATCAAAGAAATGTAGTACCTTTGAAGTAAATGGATTCACTTGCAGAGTAAGAAATCTTCCTTTTTATTGTGTTTTCTCATCTGCTGCTTACAGCCACCCTTGTCTTAAATTGCCCTTTTTATTCCGCTCCTTGCGAGCGCAGTTTGTGCCTGAGCTCCGGATGCTCGTGTGGAGTGAAATACTCCTCTTAGCCTTGGGGCTGCATTGGGAAGCTTGGTGGTAACTTTTTCTCGTTAGAGCCTTGCCAGCCTCATTTGCATGCTGATTTACATGCGCTGCCTCCGATGTTTGCTCTGCCACACAAAGGCTACAGGGTCTGTGGGGTTTTTTTCTCCACTTCCCTGCTTTGTTTCCTTCTTGGCAGTGATGGGGCCATGTTAGGAGCTGCAAGGAAACGTGTCTGTACCTTCTGTCCAATGGATTTTCTCCTATGGCATTTGACAAGCCCTGGCAGTCCTCCCCACCTCACTCTGCCTGCCCCAAACCCACTAAGACTGACACAAGAAAAGAGTCCCTTGTGTCCCTGCAGAGAAATCAGTGCAGAACCTCTGGTTGACCCATCCACAGTGCTTGGGGACAATGTGGAGCTGCAACGGATGCAAAGTTCTTGTCTCAGAGAGTTCACCCTCCAGACAGCGCAGGAAAAACGGTGAAGTTGGACAAAGAGTGTGTCAGAGGGATGAGGTAATAGCACAGCAAGGAGAATTTGGCAGGAAATCTATGCTCTGGCTAGACAGCCCAGGACACAGATCCGTCTAAGAAATGGGAACGCGTTGCCGTGAGCAGGGTTCTTGTGGACATGGAGCTCTTTCAGACATCATTTGCCTGTCCTCGCTTCAGCGAGCCTCTGGAGGCCTCTGGGTTTGATTTTCACACTCAGGGACTAAAGAACCATCCAACTATTCATCCAAAACATTGTTCAATGTATCTTTGATTGACTTCTGAATGCGTGATAACAAGATCACCTCCAGACCAGAACTGGGCTCAAAACCAACGGTAAAATTAGCATTTTCTGAGAACCTTCTACCAATCCAGAGCTCTGAACCGGGTGACCTTGGAGGGGCATGTCCCTCAGCAGTCACCAGCCTGAGATTTGCCACCTTCCACTCATAGTATAAAGAAAAGTTTTGCAATGAGCCCATTAAAAGATGATTCTCCCCCACAGAATAATTTCTGAATTCTGGCCAGTGCTGGTTGCACAGCCCCAAAATGTGACAAAGACCAAATTGCGTCTTATCTGCATTTCCTCTCTAGCAAAAACCTCTGCCTGTGGTTCAATGAATTCAGCTGCCAGTGTTGGTGTCTCCAGTTTCTCCCAGCCCTGGGCAGGGAATGCCATGGGAATACCAAACTCAAATTCCTCATTCTCCCCATATAGTCAATCCAGTCACACTCCCAGGCTGGGCTGGGTGTTTGTTTTATCTGTCCCCAGAGATGACATGCCAATAGGTAGGGTAGGTCTGTTCTCCCAGTCAGGTTGGTGACCTTCAGCCAACTTCTGCTGTTCAACAAAAAGTCACCCCTGAACTCCTGTAGAAAACAATCCCAAATATCCCTGCTTATCCCTAAGAAGATCCATGAGAAATGGTCCCCAGGTTTGTCCACTGAAAGTGAAGCTGTAATGAGGCAACAGCCCCATGTCCGAGTGCACTGTATGTGAGATTAATACTTCCTCTATTGTATTTATGAAAACCAACATATTTGGCATTAAACATTAAAACCTCTAAATATTTTAAACCCAGAGGACATTCTTCATCTCCTTTCCATGCCTTTATGGTAGATGAAATTACTGGAGCCTACCATTTTCCCTCACCTCACACAAAAAAAATGCTAAAAACCAAAGTAAAAAGAAAGTAAAATTTCTTTGAATATATTGTTTTCTTAATGTCTGACTTATTTATTTTAGCTGACAGTCTCTGTGCCCAGGTCCATGGCTGCTCTGTCTGTGCTACCTGTATTTATCCAGGTGGCTTTGTGCCTATTAAAAAAGGGAATGTCGCAAAATTAATGTATCTTTTACAGCAGGAGAGCTGAATTTATTGGTCTCACCACAGAAATTAATTTGGCACTCCCAGCTCCCCCTCGCTGGACAATAAAGACACAAAATGAAACTGCCACACAAAGTTTTGACAAAATTCACAGTCATATTAAAAAAAAAAAAGGCTATGGGTAATTAACTGCCAAATCTGAATCAGCCTTTTATGCCAGTGATGCACTAGTGACACCACGAAGAGAATTTCTACCCAGTGACAAAAAATCCTACCTGGGGGCTATATACAGGTGCAGGATGGAAAACAAACCGATTTCTCTTGATTTTTTTTTCAGATTGAAGAATAAATTCGGATAATAAAGCAGACTATGGGGCTTGTGGAAGGCAGCGTCCGTTGGCCTCATACACCCACTGGTGTGTGACCAGGATGTGTGGGGCCAAAGGATGCTGCACATGGAGGTCCAGCTGTGGTGGAAAACACAGCTCAGAGGAAGCAGAGGTTGTTCTGTCTCCCGTCTGGTACCACACCAGGAAGAATCAAGCCAGCACATCCTCTGGATCAATACATAATTTACATGTCGGTCCCCACCTCTCTCTCTGCACCCTTCTTTCAATATTTCCTAAATACAAAAATCAAATATCTGCTGCAAAAAAAACCCCAAAAAAACCCCCAAAAACAAACCCGAACCAACAGAACAAACAACTTTTTTGTATTGAGGTTGATTGGGCAGTGGGTGGTGAAAGATTTATCCCGGCAGTAAAGCTGGAAAATGGCTATAAACCTCAGCAGAGTGTCTGTGTGCTGGGTCCGAGGGAGGCTAATTGTTTGTTTGTTCTTCATGTTTATGGTTTATCTGTAGCTCAGCTGACAGGAAACCTAAACCTGAAGGAAGCAGCACATCAATCGCCATTATCTGCCTCCTGTGCACACACTCCAGACAGAGCCAGGCAAAGGGGCAGCTGGCACACCCAGCCCACCCCGGAGCATGCCGTGCTCTGGGATGCACCAGGGATGCAGGGGAAGGAGGGAGGGAAGAGCATGGACTCACCACCATTGAGTTCACCTCCCTCCTGAGCCCTCTGCCACGGCAAGGAGATGGGTGCTGGTTGCACAAGAAAAAAGGCAATGGGATTTTTCCTGCAGTACTGCCCCCAAAAGAGAGAAGATTGTTCTAAAAGCGATGTGCGAGTGCCAGCAGCTTTGAAATTCCCTTGGGATTTCACTTCAGTGATTTCCTTTACCCAGAAGGTGTTTGGGTGGTGGAGTGAGTTTCATAATTCAGTGGTTTCAGAGCATGACAAGAATTAGTGCAGTCAGCAGCGCTGATTGCTGTCCTTGTCACCTCCCAGCCTTGATGGGACCTGTGGTGTCTCTGTCAGGATGTTTTGAACAGGTGAGACACACAAGCCCACCTTGGTGAAACCAGCCCAAGCCACCACTGTGGGGCTTCAGCCCCTCCAAGGGATGACCACCCTGCTAGAAGGAGCACAAACTCCCTTGCCTTGCCCTGCCTGCAGACACAGAGGATGGAAGCAGGACGGGGCTAAAGGAGCTAACCCTGGGGAAGCATGGCACATAAGCCCGTCCCTAAAACGGTCCAGAGCACAGTTTCATCTTCTGAGCAGGTTTATATCCCTGCCAGAAACACACCTCCCCCAAAACACCAGCCCCACACCGCGTTGCACCGACCCTGTGCCTCTTGCACTGCTGCAGAGATGCACCCGCAGGCTGGGACACCCATGCTCCCTGCCAGGGCCCTTGGGCAGTGAGGATAGAGAAGTTTTGCTGCACCATAAACTTCTCTTCAGAAAGAATTCTCTGCCTCAGTTTCCCTATTTCTTCCTTTCCTTCCCGCACTGCGTCACTGCCACCATGGCTGCAAATGCTCTGAGTGGGGGCAGGATCCTGGAGCGGGGATGTGCAGTGCCCCACACACCCGAGACCCAGAGACATGGTAATAATAATTATTGATTTTCCAGTTCCCTTCATGTTTCATAGGGTGTTTTGCTGGAAATGATATAAATAGCTGTCTCTGTCCCTATCCCAGGGCACAATACAACAATGTATTTTTTTCACAGTCCAAGGAAGTAAAATGCAAAGTTCATTTCACAATGATTTAAAAGTTATATTAAGGTCCAGGGTTGGATGAAGCAGGAGCAATGTGCCTGTAACTAGATAACTCCAGAGCTGGAGTGACCGCTGGGGTAAGTCACAGCTGTTCCATTTGATTTATCCCAGCTCAGGGGCTCCAACCCTGCACCCCAGGTTTCGGTTTACAGTAACTCTGTGCTCACCATCCTGCAGCAGAACCCACCCCAGTAACACACCCAGGGAGATCCAGCTGCTCTGCAGCCGCTCCTGGTCCAAAAAGTGCTCTTTGGGGAGATCAGTTCCATGCAGGAATGCACTTTCTGTATCCGTGCTAAATATAGCAACAGAGCACGCAGGGAGTGTGGTCCCTCGCCCCTGAGAATTGCAGGAGAGATTATTCATTTTCAGTCTGTTGTACCTTCACACTGGCAGGAATTACTTTAGCCAAGGGGATTTAATAAATGATCTGTTCATAAACAACTGATCATCTTTCCAGCCCCACTGCTGCTCGCATCCCAAATTTCTAGAGGAAAAGGGGATGAGAGCCCAAGCACAAGCAGTGCCTACGAGCCCAGAGAGCCAGGCATTGGCACACCCTTGCTCATTATACTTCCAAGGTATTAAAAAGTCTGAGTGCGATAAGGAAAAAGGAGGCTGTAAAACTTCATCCTTACCTTCCAGATAGTGGAACTGATCTTGCTTTTATTTATGCTGGTGTAAAGCAAAAGTAATTCCATCAGTGCTGCTGGTGCAGAACCCGAGCAGGTGATCTCAGAAGCGTGCCCGGACTCTCGGCTGGGGTTTTCTACTTTTAAATCTATTAATTTGACAAAGATTTTCTTGAGCTGCTGGAACTGCAGATCCAGCCTGCAGGGCTCAGAGTGAAGGGGGGTGAGAATGAAGCCACGTGTGCATCTTTTCTGCATCTTTTATCATCTCCACTTGCATTGTTCTGTTTGATATGATTTTAAAGACAGCTGAGCAGGTTTTCTAGGTGGGAAATACAGGTGGAGTGGACATGCACAGCCTCAGCATCCTACATGGGAACACGGGTATGTGCTGGGGGTTACCCTGCCGGCAGTGGATAAGGGTCTGGGGGCAATCATAGTTAAATATGCCCAGACAAATGCATGTTCCTGCTTGTGGACTTATTCTCCTCTCACACTTCTTTCCCCCTGGTGACAAGAGGAAAACGAGTCCAGATTTGCATGTGCACAAAGGGAAACAAAACCATGTCCTTAACTCAATGCAGGCAATCCTAATTATTAGTCATTGTTGTTACGTTAATTATTATTACTGCTGCACAAAAGGATTGTAAACAGATAACATCAGCTTTTCTTTTGCTCCATGTAGTGGGCTTTTTTTTTTCTCCTGCATTTTTCCTTGATGGTACCAATTAAGAAACCACAAGACAAATGTTGGGGAATCAGCTTGCGGGTGGTAATTTCCTTGCCAGCGAGGATGCAGCGCAGAGCCCGCAGCCTGCTGCTCTGCAGGTACCGCACGCTGCAGTGCTGACAGCAGTAAAAACTTGTCTCTGACAGTAAACTAAGCATGTATGACCCGGAAGACATAGAGAGCAGATAAGGGCAGGAACACAGACTCCATTTAGTGCTATTAAAATGGTTAAGTAGACTTACGATCAGAGATGCCAGGCTGAAATTGGAGACGCTCGGAAAGTGAGGAGTGGCAGATGCATGGCCGGCAAGTCAGCATGCAACTTGGGTTCCTGCAGCACAGACGACTTGTGCCGTGTTTCCAGGCTAGGAGATTTTAAAATATAAGAACCTTTCACTAGGAGAAAGTGGTTCTTGTAAAGCAGCATTTCTGGGAATCTTACCCAGAAGGGAGAAGCAGCTCCAGCATCACTCTGTGGGACTGTGACAGGCATTGCAGTGAGTGAAAAGGTTTATTCTTGTTAAGATACACAGGTACAAACCCACACCCTGCAGCACCATTGACCAGGATGGGACACCCAGAATTTTAAACAATTCAGTTTGGATCTGAGTTGTCTGGGGAGGTCTGCAGTGAGCACTGGCCCAGGACTCAGTCCTCAGCCCTGGTGCCAGGACACAGCTGTGATCCTTGTGACACCAGTGATGCTTGGGACAGTCCGTGACTCTTCCCCCCGCTCCCTCCAGTGCCACAGAGCTGTGCTGCCCTCCCGGGACCATCAGGGCAAGGACCATCGAGTCCAACATCCGAGCACAGCACAACTGTGCTGCAAAACCCACGCGTGTGGTGTTTGAGAGAACAAACACCTCTTGTTTTATTACCATTTATGTGACAAATTGATTTATGGTCGATAGTGACAGAAAGAGCCTGACACAGAAAAAATATTTTTTTTAATCAAGGAATGATCGCCATAAAGAATGTGCTATATCAGTCAAATCTATCCAGCTGCAAATACCCTATATGGTAGCATTAAGAAGATGTATTTATTATAAACAACTTTTTAAGGCAGCTGAGGCTTGGAGGATTTTGACACAGGAAAGGATGAGAAGTATCATAATTCCATATGTGTCCAGGCATTGTGGGCTTCTTAATGAAATTTCCAGGGTTTGTGGGAGCTCTTGATATACACCTGTTACAGCTGTCAGGAGTAGCACAGGTCCTGAAATATTTATTGTTGCTTATTTTTTGCCCATATCCCTCTTGCTTCCCTTGTGCTCCATAACACTGAGGTTCCCTGACACTCATCACCCAGCCACTGTGCCCCCATCTGATGCTTTCTGTCCCTTCTGGTCTCCGCCTTCCTTCTTTCCAGGAAACTCCAAGGTGCTTTCAGAAGGAACCTCATATCCCACAACTCAGCAGCCTCCTCTCCCTGTTCCTTGGGTCTTCAGTGCCATTTTCCCATCCCTTTCCTCTGTTACTTTCCATCCCACTCTGTGGTTGCCCAGAACCCTGGCTACTCCATCAGGACAGCCACAAGACAGGAAAAAATGAAGAATAACATTTTTCAAAGGGTAACCCAGCAGGTGGATTTTCATGCCTCCACCAGCATCTCCCTTCCTACTCCTCCCGTCCATGGCAATGTTGTTCCCTGCCTGCCATTCCTTCCCCTCCATCCTATTACAAACACAGCAGTCGATCATTTGTTTCCTGTCCTTGAGGCATTGCCAGTGCATGACCTGCCGAGCTGGCTCCAATTCTTCACTCTCTTCCTCGTGGCTGGTGGTTTCCCCATCTCTCTGTGCAACAGCAAACGCACCTCGTCCACGGCTTTGTCTTTTATCTTCCACTCTGTCTTCTGAAGGCATGTTCATTTCTAAAAATTCACATTTATGCTGGTTTTGAAGATGGTCTCTAGAAAAAAAAGCTGGGGTTAGTTTATGTCAGGGAGGTTTGCTCAGTAAAAGTACAGAAGTAAATGAAGCCACCAGGTAACAGCAAGAATCCAGACCAAGGTAAGGAAAGAGGAGCAGGAAAAGTGCTTCCTGCTTGGAAAATTTGATACAAGAAGTTCTTTTTAATCTTTCACCCCTTCTAATTTTGGGGAATTTGTCCAAAACAAAAAATATCCTAGTTCATGAGAACAATTCACGTGCATAAAAGAAGTTGAAAGGCCGCTGTTTCCTCATTTACGGTGTTTCTTTTTTGTCCTCTCCTTGTTTTATATTGAAAACAGTGGGGGTGATAAATAAGCAAGACAAAAGAGAAAGAAAACTGCTTTAGTCTTTTTTTTTTGCTTTTTTCAGAATTTTTTTTTTTAAGAATTTTGGCTCAGTGTGCTCCTGTTGGTGTATTTTCCCTGTGCCCAGCAGAATTACTGCTACCTCCCTGAAAAGCAAAGCAGGAATGGCCCCAGGAGGGAGGAGAGGTGACTCTCCCCAGACATTATCTGGCAAAGGCAGTAGCTGTTTTGGGGATAAACAATGACGAATTGGCTCCAGCTCCTTGCCAGAGCATTAGATAAGCACTGTAGGACCGTACAAATCAGCCCTGCCTATTCCTGGTTGCATTTGTGCCCCTTCACCTCCTAAATTTGCCAGTGCCCGAGGTGCCCTTTGCTGGCTGCTTGGGTATGGATGGTGTTGGCTTGAAATGGACGGAGCCAAAGGCAGACAGATGGGGAGGAGACCATGGCACCGGGCTGGGCTCTGATCCTCCCCTCCAGCCTCCGGACCTGGTTCTGCAGTGTCTGTGTGTCCTTCGTTTTCTGCAACCTGCACTCAGCCCTGCATTGCAGCAGCAGAGGAGTCCCCTCTCTGCGCGGCTCCCGGAGCTCAGCGGGGGCTGCACCAACCTGCAGCTCGCTCTGAGCTGGGGGGAAAGGGCAGAGAAACGTCCCGGGGCCCCCAGAGCCTCATCTCTCCAGAAGAGGCTTCCCCAACCCAGCTCTGGAGGCTGTGCAAGGGCGTAGGGAAGCCCCTGTGTACCAGAGTGACCTCCTCAAGTAAAGAAACTCATAATTTCTACTAGTCGTGGAGTGAGACAGTCTCTGTCAGTGCTTTAGGATACAGATATATATTTATAGATAGATATATATTTATTTAGGATCATTTCTGCGTGCTGCAAAGCTCCTCTGGACAGACAAAGAGATCCTCATCCAGCAGAGTCATTCCAGCAATGAGATCCCAGGCCGACAAGATTGAAACCTGTCATCCCAGATTTGGGGGGGTTTTCTTTCCTATGTCCTTCTTCCACACATGCACCCCCTGAATGGAGGAGGGAAACCAGCACAGTCAAACCTTTGGAACAGCCTCTCCGTCGTTGCTCAAAGTAGAAAACGTTGGGTGCCAAATTTTTTACTGCAGTGTAAATTAAAATGCCTGGACTAAGATGATAGACACATCGCATGGAGATCAGCACAGCCTCCTGCCTGGTCAGAGACATATTAGAATAGAGAGCAAACGATTCCCGAAGGCATTGTCTGATTGAGAGAAAAAAATATAAAATAAACCACAGCCAAGGGGGATCAGGACTCGGGTGCCAAGGCCTCTCAAAGCCTTTGGGTGGTTTGAAGGGGCTGGAGGAGGCTTGTGGTTCCCAAACATGAATCCTGCCCATGCAGACATTCTGCAGATATTCCTCTCTCCCAGTGTGATTGCACTCCAAAAAGTGACTTACCATTACTACCCTTGTGGGATTCTGGGCTTATAGGCTCTAGTTAATTTTCCAGATTAGAAAGAAACCCACATGAAAAACATGGAGGGGTTTTGTTTCTTTCTTTTGTTTGTTTGGGATTTTTTTTTTTTTAATTTTACTTGGTTGTTTCCTGGCTGGAAGCTCAGTAAAATCACCCCAGGCTCTGGGGGTGAAGAGGAGACATAACTCATCCCATCAGTGGGACAGAGTGATGGGAAGGGAGGCAGCTCCTGCCCTGAAATCACTGCTGGGTGGCTACACCCTGCTAGCAGGGGCAAAAGGTAGTAAGAAATATATTTTATCCCTAAAGTCAGCAGATCTGAGGATGAACACGCAGATCTGTAGGAAGCTGATGGTTTTGAGGGCACCTTTGATGTGTGACCACACTTTAACCTGATTGGGTTCAACAGCAGGACGTGGCAGGGACCAGCTCTTTTGTGGGCACTTGCAGCAGATGGTGATGGCACAAACCTGCATTAACACTTTCCCAGAGTAAACAAGTACCTGCTCAGCAGGGAAAAAGCCTTTCCTCCAGACAGGAGAGGAGTTAACGAGGATTTCCAGGGTTTGTGCATAAGTGTATCACAGTGTCGGGGCTGTTTGGGTCATTTCTTTGATCAGGTTGCTCAGGGGTGATGCTCAGCTCCTCTAAAACAGAAGGATTTTCTATGGCTTTGCTTCAGGTCCTCGAGCCCTGTATGATCCCTGCAGCTCCCAGGTCCCACTGAACCCCTGAGCTGGTCTGAGAGCAGGAGCTGTCCCCACCAGTGCTGCAGACAGCAACTCATCGTCCCTTAATCACTGTTTCCACCCTGGGCATGGTTTCTGCCTGGCCCTTTTGGGAGAAAGGTCCCATCTTGCAGCACTGCACACACGTGGAATTCCCAAAACCGAAGCGAGGAATTTAACAGGAGTCCTTTTCAGCCACACTGCATGCACTTGTGTATTTTTTCATGTTTGCATACAGTGTGCTCTCTGCTGACAAATAAATGTATTTATTAATTCACACCTGGTTTGGTCGCTGCTCTGTGCTGCCAGGCCCAGCCATGTGGGTCAGCAGCAGGGATCAGTTTTTGGTATTATTTCCCCCAAGTTGTGTGGCTATAGAGGTTGCAGCCTCACACTCCCAGTGAACTGTAAAACCAATTTTAAAAAGACATTTCAGGAATTAATGCAATGCCCACTGCAATCACACGTTGGGCTGCTGAGGAGGCATATTCCAGCCTGGAATTTGTTACCTGGCCAGACCATTCGTCATTGCACAAGAAGAGAAAACTTCCCCACCTTGTAGCCCCCCTGTGCAAGGACAAGGTAGAAATACAGACAGGCTGGGACGTGGTTTTAATCCTGCTCCCACTTCTCTGGAGTCAGGACCATGCTGTGCTCTAGGTTTGCAGGTAAAAGGGTTTTAAACAATTTTTTTAGCAATAATCAGGCCTTTGGTACCCCCTCACTCTCCCAGCGTGGCTCATCTGTGGGAGATCACAAAGTGTTTCACAAGGTGTGTGAATAACTCAGCTGTTGCATGAGGAAACTGAGGCAGGGAGAAGCTGCCAGGGCCCAGGGTGTTGGGATGGGGCCCAGGGTGTTGGGATGGGGCCCAGGGCTGTGTCTCCCACGGGAGCTGTGCTGCAGAGCAGCCGGCTCGGCTCGGCACGGCTCGGCTCCGGGGTGCCGCTGGCAGGAGCATCCCAGCTCCCAGGAGCCAGGTTTCAGAGGCCATTAGGTGCCTAATGATGCAGGCAGACACCTGGTGGCATTTGCACTGGGAATGAGGTGCTTTACATGCCTCGACACCTCCGAAAATCCCACTAGGCACCTACCTGCAGCTGTAAGCGTCTGCAAAAGCCAGAGTGTTTTCAAACCGCTGCCTGGGAGGCTGCCCTGGGCTCTACAAAAGGCTGTTTTGGCTGCAGACGTGGGTCTTCAGCAGGGGAGAGAAGGGCTGGAGGGCACCACGTGTCAACCAGCCCCTTACAAGAAACACCCATCGCCCCAAGCTTCCCCCTGGCCACCACCCACGGGGGCCCCGAGCTCGGCTGCTGCACACGGAGCTGTCACCACATCTCACCCACTCCTCCAACATTGCCTTTGGGTGAGTTTAATAGTTTTTGAGGAAGAGTTTAGCACAGTCTCCATCCCTTTTGCACAACCAGTCCACACCTGTGCCCATATCTGCTTATACCTCTTGTACCTCCAGGCACAAGGCCCACTTCACTTGGCAGGGCAGAGGCAGGCAGTGGTCCCTGAAGATGAGAGGGTGCAGGGATGGGCTGGCTGGATGCCACGTCTGGACATCCCTCACGTGCCCATGAACATCTCCTTGGGTTTACAAACATTGTGGGCAGCGGTTTTGCCAGAGGCTCTCGGGAGACCTCAGCTGGAGTAGTGTTTGGATAACAAATACTTGTAGCTTGGGGGATGGAATGGCTCAGGAAGGGGATGCATGGAGGAGTTTCATAAATGCTCTGATGCTCCCATATTCCAGCAACAAGAGAAACTGGATCCCTCACTCCAGCTTTGAAAAGGTTCTTACAGTTCTGTACCTGCTCTGAGCCCCCCTCCGACCTCAGCCCAAACCTGCCTGTCTGGACCTCCCCCAGCCTTGTCAAGCTGGAAAGCAAATGATCCAGTAATTTATTCTTAAAACCAATATTCCTAAATGACTCCCTTAATAAGGAATTTATTTCCATGCTATTTGGCAAACAGTAGAAGTCACGCCTCCTGGCACATGGTTAATTTTCCAAGTTTGTGGAAAACAGGCAGAGAAAACAAACGGTTTCAGTAGCTGTAAAATAATCTACAAGGCAGAGTGTGTCTCCTCATCTTCTTGCAGAAAGTTTTATTCAGCTCAGGCTTTCTGTACGATCCAGTGATGAATGAAACACCTGGGAACAGCACAAAACA
Source organism: Dicrurus megarhynchus (assembly GCA_013399195.1). NCBI lineage: Eukaryota > Metazoa > Chordata > Aves > Passeriformes > Dicruridae > Dicrurus > Dicrurus megarhynchus. Next base: position 395,826 of record VXAD01011617.1, on the reverse strand, counting down.
ACATTATTTATGGGGAATAGTAAAAGAGCATCCCCTTTCTTAGCATGCAGTTTTGGGAACAGCAGAATTTCGAGATTTAAATTAGATTCCTCTCACCCAATTTCGATTCATCCCAAACTTGAAAACAGGTCTAGTGCAGAAGTGGTGTTCTCTTGGTCTTCTCAATGTTCCTCATGTCTTTCAGACATCCATTCCTTGGTAAAGACTGGAAGACCATGAACACAGACTGAGCACCCCAGTTGTCCTCTCCACTACACATATTTTCTCATCAGTGAGCCCCAATCATCCATAAAGTCACCCCCCACCATCACCTGGGACATTTAAAACTAAACTGAATGAAGAACTGGCCGTTATCACAACTCAGTAATTTGGTAAGCCCAAATCTTTATCTTTGCAAACAACTGCCACAGCTCCAAAGATAGGCTGACCCATCACTGCAAGGATCCTGTGCTCAGGGTGGGCACCTGCCTTCCAAAACTGCTCCTCCTGCCTCCAAATTCATTAAGTCCTTTGCAAACAGGCTAAAAGCTTGAGCTGAGTGGTGCCAGCTGACTTTGGTGGAATGTGTCTTGGCACCTCTCTGAATCAGGGCCCCCTCTTGGAAGGGCTTTATTTAGAAAATCATAAAACCATTGAATATTTTGGGTTGGAGAGGTCCTTTAAAGGTCACATAGTCCAATCCCCCTGCAACGAGCAGGGAGTCCTTCCACACGCCTCACGCTTGCTAAGCCTGGGATGAAAACCCTTTTCTTTTTTGTTTTTTTTTGTTTGAAATGGTTTGTTTGCTAGTAAATTCACAGTACGGCTGAGGTAGCACATTTGTGTTGTTAGGTACAAAGATAATGGAGGATTAAAATGCTGACAAGTGTGTAGAGAGGAAAATGATTTGGTTACCTCTTAGCGATGCAGCAGCAGCTGGAGTGAGCCCTGCATCTGTGGCTGCTTCCAGGCAATTACTGCTTCCCTCCCAGCGCTCCTGACAAATGCTGCTGCTCTCCTGCTTTGAACTGTCAAACGTAAAAGTTGCCGTGAGAAGTGGTTTCCCTTCTTTGGCCTTTCTTTTAGCTTTGCTGTGATCCGTTTGGAGTATTTCCACAGGGAAAAATCCAGGCATTTTTGTGGTGGAAATTCCCCAGGCGGGAGGGTGAGGCGAGCCTCGGCACTCGGTGTCTTTGTGAACTTCACAGGTTTGCTCAGAAAGCGCACCAAAGTGACTTTAATACCATCTTTAATTCGACTTCAGTGATATCTCCAGTTCCAGAGCGTGGCTTTCCCGGTATTCCCCGCGGCTGTGCCAGGAGCCCATTACCCGGGTGAACAAACTCCCCTTTGGGCCAACCATTGCCTTCCTTCTGCCACCTCCAACTCTTGCAAAAACAAACACGGGCTCCCTAAGTGCAATTAGCATCCGAGGAATGCCGAGAGAGGGAGATTAATCATTCATAAACTAAACAAATACTGTTCTGATCCCATTAGCCAAGAGACAGCGCCTCCTGTTAATTTACTTCTGTTTGAGGTGTATCTATTAACCCCTTTTAATCAGCTATTATTCTAGTTAAACTCTTAGCTGGGCTTGGTTATCAGAGGATGGGACCCTTCTGACATGAGATCAAATTAAGATTATGGAAAACTTGTCAGGAATGAAGAGACTTGCATTCGTAATTAAGTTATAACCTAATTTAAAAAAATGAGGTGTGCCTCTGAGGAGGGCCCCGCAGCACTGCTTCTCCCGAGCATCCTCTTCCCTCCACGGAGGTCTCTCTGCTGAATTTTGTCAGCCTAAACTCAACCAGACAGGTGTCACCATCGTCTGCCTTGATGTGCTCACCCCTGACACGTGCAGCTCTTCTCTGTGGCTCCCTTTGTACCTACAACAGAGCTGAAAATTTAATTTTTTTTAAAAAATGTCAGAGAGGCACCTGAAGTTAATACATTTACCAGTTTGCAGCCCTCCACTTAAAGTCAATTCCTGGCAGTGGATCCGTGTGTCCCGGCAGCGGGAATGTCTGTGGCGGGATGGGCTCTCCCAGTCTCCTCATTTAGGGAGCACGCTGTCGAGGGAAAATTTAATATTTTAGACTACTGGTAGCAGTGGATTAGATCTCCAGGTTCCTGAGGTCACCCTCAGGGAGCAGCTTCCTTCTGCCCACACCCATGAGCAGGAGCAGTCGGGAGCTGGGAGGAGAAGTGTGCTGCTGGCATCCCGTGTGATGCCACCCCGTCGTGGCACTGCTTCTGGGCCAGATGGGGCAGGCAGGCTGGGCAGGGCAGCAGGAGAGGCTGCTCGGCTGTGGGATCATTGTGCTGTGTTTAATGCCATAAGGGAATGCTACAGGAACCAGGGCCCCAGCCCGGGAGCAGGGAGTGGCTGGGCGCTGGTGCTGCTCCAGTTACTCAGCCTGAAAGTGAGCGGTGAGAGGAAAAGGCTGTGTCCTGTGTCTCCAAAGCCATTGCTCTCCCAGCACCCAAATTTTCCACTTTTTGGGTGCATGGCACTGCCAAAGCAGAGCTGGCTTTGCCTCAGTGGGCAGCCCCACAGGGGCTGGGGCTGAGCCCTGGGAAAAGGCAGCCCTGCACCCGCAGAGGCAGAGCTGATGCTCTGGAAATAAGAATTTTGATTAAATTGCTCAGTTTCTATTTTAAGAGCCAGAACGGCTCAAATGGATTTCATTTTCCTCCAACCGAGAACAGAATTTTAAGAAAAATTTGCAATTTAAGCCTGAAAATCTTAGAGCCAATTACATCCATTTCCACACTGGGGATCACTTCCATGACAACTCACGCAATCAACCAAATAAAGGAAAAGGAGGAAAGTCTCACCTGAGCTGCCCAGCTCCCAATTAGCAAAAAGTAAATAACTCTTATTTTCTCTCTCTTGCTTCCTGGGCTGTGATGGCTGATGAGAGTGGTGAGATGAGAGCCCTCCCTTCCTGCTTCAGTGCATAAATACTGCATCTTCAGGGATTTGCTCCGGTTAATTTAGGAGCTGCTTGAACTTTGCTTAAAGGCGCCTGCGTGTTACTATCCTTCGGAGCCGCCCGACGTATTTGTCATAGCTGAACCTGCAGTTCATTAGAGGTACAAAGTCAGCTAATTACTCCCAAAAAATGTAGTATAATTTTATGAATTATGCATAAAATATTAACTACTTGTGAAGTTCACGGATTTATGTGTAGGGACTGCAGGGCAAATGCTTCCTCGCTCGAGGACTATATACAAACTGGGAACAAATAATGCACATATTTACTCTGGAGTTGCAGGCAGGGTGGCAGCACACCAAAGAGTGTCAGGGAGATGTGGGGTCCCCTCCAGTGCTCAGCCCATGGAAGGGGCTGCCAGGCTCAGCACTTCTGCAGGCTGGAGCTCACAGTGAAGTCCCCACCGATGGAGCCTCACACTCCAAGCCAAACTGATTTGGGAAGGTCTGTGCTGAGTTGCATGGATATTGGCCAAAATACTGTCTTTTCCAGGCAGAGAGGTTCTGGTGCGCTGGATCTGTAGGTATTCATCCTTCTCTCAGGCCAGGTGCACTGGAAGGACAAACCCTCAGCACTCTCAGCGCAGGGGAAGCCCTCCTCTCCCACAGACACAGCAGCAGGACGTGATCCAGGATTTGATCCATGGACATTCACTTCAAAGATGCAGATCAGCAGCAGCAGTCCTCCTCTGACAGATACTCATTTCAGAGTTCACCAGCATGCTTTGGAGACATAAAAATCAATAGAAGAGAGGGAACAATAAAGTTTCATTGTTCAGTAATGAGGTAGACGGCATCTATCACAAACTCCCAAAGTGCTGCTCACTGCATGATTCTCCTCCACTGTCTCCTCCTGGCTCGAGATAAAGAGCCTCCAGTGCTGGAGCTGAACCTCAGCTAAACAGAGATAGGCTTAGCTGGGAGCAAAAGGAATTCTGGAAGCTGAGCATCCCTCCATGGCCAGACTTCACTGCTTCTTCCTCTTTGCATGCAATATCATAGCAGCATCCTGATACTTTCAACTCAAGGTCTTGGGATGGTTGCTGAGCTCCAAATCTTGACCTCTAAAGGGTTCAGGAGTTCCTGCAATTGTTCAGTTTATTCCCAGCACAAGGAATGCTGAGGCTCTGTGCACACCTGTGCCAAGGCACCGGCAGGGGTGGGAAGCTGTGGCTCCCTGGACAGAGGGGAGGATACCAGAGGAGCCACCTTAAACCCTTCGATTCCAAAGATGCTGATGCAAGTTATTAAATTTTTTAAAACAGAGGACTCCACTCTGTGGTGTTTGGGAGCCCATGAGGTGACAGGATGGTAATTCAGAGCTCAGTGCAGGGCTGGGGACTGGCAGTGCAAGTTCAGGCTCATTTCAGAGCTCAGTGTAGATTCAGGCTCTCAGCTCCATCCCAGTGCATCCCCAGCTGCTCTCCCATCTCCGCCACGAGCATCACCCAGAAAAGCATTTCTTCCCCACACCCACAGCAGCTTTTATAAAACAAGCTGTGTTTCATTTAGTATTATTTTAACATAACTTTAAGTCACCTGCTTTTTTTCTCTTCTTTTCTTTCCCCCCCCCCCATGCTTTTTCTGCTGAAGAAGTGGAAATGAGCTGCTGGCTGCGTGGAATTCTTTATGCTTTACCCAGAAAAACCTTTAAAACCTGAGACAAGGCACATGCTGCAGCAGCCAGGGGAACACAAGCTCGTCTCTTCCTGGTGACCAGCTCCCTTGTACTGTCACGCTAACAGGAAGAAATATGCAGTCACCCTTGCTGCATATTCCGGCAGGGTTATTGTCAACTTATTATTTTTTGACTCGGAGCCAAAAACGAAGGGCATTTGCATCTTGCAATTTTGCTGTTTCCTTGTCTTGCTTATGTTGCTGGAAATGACCTACAAGGAGTCAACAGCAGGCAGCTAGGACAACACAGGAGTGGAAAAGAAATGAAGCTGGGAAGTTCATATCTCACCCTGAAACATCCCACAATATTTAGTTAGCGGGAAGAGAGCAATTAAAAAGCACATGGATGTTGCACCTATAGATTTATTCTGATTTTTCAAGGGTTTGTGTCATAAGAGAGCACATATGGGATTTGGATTTCTCCCTGAAAAAAAAAAAACCAACCACACAATTAAAATAAATATAGCAACCAGATGCTAGACCTGTACATGGAGATGACTCTCATTAACAGCCATGCAGTCAATGCAGAAAAAGGAACCACCTTGCTTCTTTTCCTTTGTTTTATCTTATACCCTATCTCAACAAAATCATTTTTCATCTTGAAGTCTGAGGATACTTTATAGGAAGAATTTACATAGATGTGATAATGAAACTGCACAAATATAATTTACTGTAAGTGGCACTGTATTATATAAGTAAGAAAAGGTGAGGATTTTTGTGAAATACTGCCTCTCACAANGTGAGTATTTTTTTAAAAAATGTACCACCAAAAAAAAAAAAAAAAAAAAAAAAAAAAAAAAAAAAAAACCCAAAAAAAAAACCAAAAGAGAAAATGTCCTAAGAATAATATCTTCTTAAAGACAGTTTTGCATAATTGCTCTGTACATCTGACAGGGCTGGAATATACTTTTTCTTTTAGGTGTCAAAGCCTCAGCATTGACTGAAAGAGTGGTGCACTCTGCAGTCTTTGGTGCAATGCCTGGTGCATTACGCTCACGCTGCGAGACACCTCCTCTCTGCTTATGAAATGGTTAATTTTCAAAGATAAGAAGAGTTGCTGTACAGCAATCAAATGGAAGCTAATGCACACCTAAGGCTGCAGGCAGCAGCTCTCTGAGCTGCTGGCATCGCACGAAGAGTAAAAATAAAAAAAAGAAATAAAAGAAACCTGAATGTTAAATGTGTAAAGAAAATATTCTCCATCCACACACCTCTGCTCTGGTGCCAGTGAAACTTTACACACGTGTTGGTGTTGGCCCACAAACTTCCAGCAGGATTGCAGGCACTAGAGTACCTGCATAAAAAAGAGGAGAAAAAGACTGGCTTTGGAAGAGGGGTATTCCTTCTCACCTGTCTCCTTCACAGGAACAATCTCATCAAAGTCCCTGGAGTTATTTTCCTGCATGCAGGCAGAGGGACTTGATGGAGGAGGAGAACAATAGGGACAGGCAGCCTGCAAATTATGTGGATGCAGGACGTGTGGAGAGCCAGCCCCGACTCAGCGCAGGGCTCGGATGCACTGAGGCACCGACACGGATGCAGAGCACCTTTAACTTCATTTACTGCGCTGGCTTCAGGTGCCCTAGGAAAGCAAAAGCAGAATCCAAGAGCTGCAAACACTCTTTGAGTGCTCTGGCCCCCTGTTATCAGTAAATCTCTCCCTGAAATGTCTGATGTCATCGGAGGTCCCTTTCCAGGTGGCTGTGGTTGTCCCCTTGTGCCACGACCCACGGAAAGCCAGCGATGCTTTGGTGACCTTTGTCTCAAGGTCGCAGTTTTATGAACTTGGCAAATGTGTTTCTTATTCCTCTTCTTTTGAACACTTTTCTAGTGACACCCCTGGAAGGCAGCCTTACACTGCAGCTGTCTTTTGGGATTCATCTAGACCATTTTTCAGGCTGGGTTTCTTTTCCCAGAATATAAAGTTCATGCTGGATGGCATCTTACTGGGTCACATCATTGCGAGGAAGGTTCCATCCTCTGTTCCAGGTTTGAAAACAACTGGGAGCAGGAAGCAGTGAGAGGCTGCTAAACAAGGCTCTCACACCTAATTATCATCAGGCAAAATTAAATAAAAGATAAATGTTTATGCAGTCAGTAATTACTGAGCACAACAGTCAGGGAGCAGCTTGGGCACATTCCTCTGGCCAATGTGGAGGCTCTGTAGGAGAAACAAAATTTTTAGTTCTCTTCTTCTGTGAACAACTCTATGTAGCCTCCACTTTGTGATTATTTGTTTCTGAGGTGAGCAATTATCAACAGCAGAGAGAAAGCTGCTGCAGTGTGAATTGCAGTGAAGCTCCGAGGGGCGGGAGGGATGCTGGCATGGACGTGCCCTGCCAATGTCAACCAAGGCCACCCACAGCTACAGGGTTCTTCTAAAGACAGGTGAGCCCAAAAAGGGGACAAAAGTGAGGGAGCACAGCGTGTTTCTCTCCTTTAGAGCCAATGGGAGGCTAAAATGCCTGCTCCACCCAAGGGGCAGGGATGCTGAAGCATCTCAAAGGACTTTCCCTGCCCCTTGAGTGGAGCAGGAAGGCTGAGGCAGTTTACACTCGGTGTACACAGCCACAGCTGCCCTCAAAAGGGTCCCAGCCCGCAGCTGATGAGAGCACGGTCACACACAGGTCATTGTAAAACACACCATCCATTAATGTCCCTGCCAAAAATAGCAAGTCAGAGGAACAGCACCTTATCTGCCCACAGGCATGTCCCTGGGTGGCTCCCTGGGGAAGAGGGACCAGGAGCAGCTTTGCAGGCAGCCCCCAGACACCCATCACTGACTCAGCAACTTCAGGCGGCAGAAAAAAATTATTCCAGGAGGTTAAATTGATTGCCAAGGAGGTCCAGCAAACCTGACAGCCTCCGAGTGGCTCAACTTCATTTAAGTTGTTTCAAGGCAATTCCAGGAGGGCAAAGAGGAGAGCGGCACAGGCAGCCACCGATGGCCAGCCTGTTCTTAAAGAGCACAGTCACATTTTCCGAGGTCATTCTCTTTTCTACTTCTTCTTCAAGGAATAAAATTTCTTGCAGAACTAAACCTTTTTCTTTTCCTTTTCCTTTTTTTTTTCTTGTTCTTCAATGCCTGGGTGGCTGCTGAGGAGGGCAGGAGCTGGCCCAGCATCTGAGCTCTGCACCAGGGAAGCAGGAGCAGCGCCGGGTGACTGCATTTCAGGAGGCTACGGCAGAGCCCACACGCAATTCCACAAGCACTACAATTAACTATTGCACTGTTGGATGCCAAATAAATTACCTGAGTGGCTGCTCTGAGGCACTTAGGCTGGAGCAAGCAGATGATGTACTATTCACCAGATATTTTCATAAGTAGGAGATAAGAGAGGCTGGAGGAGAGCAAATCAATGTCTTTTTTAGATCTATGGTGCTTGAAGCATCTGTCAATGGTGAAGAGTAAATATTTACTTTTCAACATAAAGTCCATATAATCACTTTTCCGTCAGTCACTTACTGCTCCTGAGTGTTTCTTACTACGATGTTGATATTTGCATTAGCTACTTACCCTGGCTCTGAGATTCATACAGTTGTCAACTGCATTTAGACTTCAGCTGAAAATCCCCGGGTCCTGTACCACAGCTGCTGCAATTGCTAATGGCAATTGAAAAGGGAAAGCTGTGATATTTCCTACAGCAAATAGCAGGCAGAGATAAAGACAGAGGTATGGCACGAAGGTTATAATAATAGGCTCCCTTGTGCTTATTAAATTAGGGGTCCCTTTGGATTCACAGCGTGCAGTTGTGGGCAGGACATAGTGAGGAAAACTTAAATTTGGAGAAAGGAAATGTTATTTAGCCCATTTTATCGCTGTGAGGACTGAGGCACAGAAGTTGGAAGTGACCTTGCTCAAGGTCAGAGGCAGAATTGTCTCAGAGATTGAGAAACTGAACCCAAGTCTAAAAGGTGGGAGATCTGCAAATTGCCACAGGACCATTTCTGCTCCTTGTACACTCAGAACTGACAGGAAATCACCTGTGCAAATGCTTTCAGGTAAATGGAGAGAAGCAGCAACATTGACCTGAGCAATAACCAGGGTTCAGTCTGGTACAGATGGGGAGGAGGGAGCCACAGCCAGCATCGGGCACAGCCGATGGCCAGGAGTGGACACTGCTTCAGCAAAGTGACCTTCCCCACTCAAAGATACAGGAGTCAATTTAAAGTTTCAAAACCAGCTCCAAATATCCTGCAAAAAGCCTTGAACAACAACTGCCATCTAAACCATCAAAAATTACTTTTCAGACTTTGCAAGCAGAGGGAGCAACTGGAGGCAGCTGGAGCGGAGCAGAGGCATGGGGTGCCCAGCTGGGTACCCCATCTATGTGACACTGACTTTGCACTCCTGTGGAGTTTATTCCCAGTGTTTTGGAACAGCCAGAGTCAACCGAGGGGTCTGCTGCATTTTCAGGACAGCGTTGCTCCAGCAGAATGATTGTGCTGCTGTGTAAGGCTGTGGTGCAAGATGTGTGATGCCCCTGGGCCTCCAGGGGTTTTTTTTTTCTCTTTTTTTACAGCACAGAGGGGAGATGAAGGTTTGCCTCAAGGGTGGATGCTCGTGGGGAAACCTCAGCACAACTCTGCCTTGCCCACTTCTGCCCCAGCAGCCAGAGAGTTCCCCTGGCACCACCCAAACAGTGAGGCAGGGAGAAATGAACCCTGCCCATGGCTGAAGGGCAAGGTTAATTCTGAAACTTGTGAAAAAAAACTCCACGAAATCTCCACCAAAGAAATAAACATGGTTTATGGTTAAACAGGCCCCAACAATAAGCTGTGCTGGGACATTAATCTCAGCCCACACCTCTCCTGGCCGCGCTCCTGCGTACGAAACGCTGCGGGCCGGATCCTGGCTGAGTTACTCCTGCTTGCTCCCACCTTGCTTTACAAACTGTAATTCAAGTTGATGGAGCTCTTCATACAAAAAGCTGCTTCTCAGTGTGCAGGTGGCAGGACGTGGCCAGCAGATCAGCATTTCGTGCCTGCCCGCTGCTTCCCCCCTTCTCTTCCCTCTCTCCCCCCATCGTTCCCGCAGCGAGTGGTCAGCGTTCTCACCGCCCCGGCGTGTTGACATGCCAGAAATATCTCTGCTTCACTGCCTGTGCTCTTGGAAGTATTTTGCTGCTCTCTCACCTCTCCATGAGAGAGACACATTCATCTGTCAGCTTATCGGAGGAATTTCCAACAATCTGTGGCAATGCTACGAGTCTCAATCTTGCTGTAAGTACCTAAAGCCAATTAGCATACAACATGTTTCCCTCTCACGTAGTGCACCACTGGCCTAAGGGCTTTTTTTTTTTTCTGTGCATCGGGATTTTTTTCTTTTTTTTCTTTTTTCCCTTTTTTTCCAGGGCTGATAGCTGTTGAAGCACACAGCGGCATCCTCCCGGTAGAGACGGGGAATGGGAGAGGATCCAAACGGATCGGCGAGGATTCATGTTCTCCTGATGAATCCCTCAGCCGCTCAGCCGCTAGCAGAGGGATGTGGGGGACCGGGGGGATCCCTCTGCCCGGAGGGAGGAGGGAGGCCGGGAGATTCCCGTTCCCGGTGGCAGAGGGATGCGCGGGGGGAGGATCCCGCTCAGCCGGGAGCAGAGGGATGCGGGGGATTCCCGCTGCAAAGGGATGCGGGGGATGGAGGGGCTCTCACTGCCCGGAGGGTTCCGGCGGTGCGGGGAAGGGGGATCCCGCTGCCCGGGCTCGGAGGGATGCGGGATGCCGGGGCCGGGAGGAGCGGTGCCGCTGCCCGGGGCCGGAGCGGCTGGAGCTGCTGTTTCCCACGAGTGCCCTCTCCTGGAAAAGGCTCCTCTCCAGGCGCCCCCTCCCCGGACACAATGACGGAGGATGCCGACGTGTAAGAGCCGTGAAGTTTCCCGTCTCCTCCCCTTCCCCGCTCCCTCCGGCCCGTGCGCGCACGGCTCGGTGCCAGAGATCCTGCCGGTGGTACTTCTCTCCAGCCGTACCCTTACATTTATTTTGGGGCATAATTAATCCTTTTGGCGTGCCAGATTTCTCCTGCCAACAGAGCCCAAACGCTGTTTCGGAAGAGTTGTCCTTGCCATGTGCTGTCAGCTGGGTGATGGCCAACAAACTTTGTCCTTGCTATCAGATATCCAGCACGCCTTGAGTATCCTAAAGGATAAGGGACACCTGCATTCCACATTCCTGGGTGTTTTATTTGGAATAGATCCACGCATTTCCCAAAGATTGGATTTAAAGGCTCAGAGCTGCTGCAGCAAAGCTGGCCCGCAGCCCTGTGGGGTGTTTCTCATAGCCCTGAGGATGTTTCTCATCCTCCTCTGAAAACGAAGCTCTGATACTGAGCACTGTTCCTGGAGGTGTTTTCATACGGATGAGGATTGGGATATTCTCTGCACCTCTTCCCTGTCAGAACCTCTCCCTTCCCACCTGTGTCACCACTCCAGGACAGCAAATCCTTAAAAAAACCCTTTTCTTTGAAGCTGGGGCATAAGCACCTTGACCGTGGTTCCATCAATAGTTATTCCTACAAGCAATTAAAGCACCCAGTGAACCGATGGCTGCTCGGGAGACAAAGGTCCTTCCCACCATGACATCCTGGCAGATGAACCAGTTAAGAGGAACTCAGGCCAATTTATTTCTTGATAGATAATGATGCGAGTTCTCACCGGGGATCTGTAATTTTCTATTGATGAAAACCTGCCTTTTCTGATTTGCAGGGTTATCCGTCTTTCTCAACTTCAGGCTCTGGCCAAACTCGCAGGCAGCCCTGTGAAAGTGCTGTGTCCCACAAGAGCCATGTATTTTAATATGATGTAGTTTTCTTTGCCCTGGAACCAGGATCAGATCTCCATGCTGACAATCCATAAAAGACCTAATGACCCATCTGAGGAACATTAACCAGTGCTGTGGCCATTCCAGGCAGAGTGTTTGTTTGTTTTTTTGCCCCCCTGCTTGGGAGTGTAATTTCTGGAGAGGATCTTTGGGGGTGAGTTGGATCTTCAGAGATCTTTTAGTGTTGAATAACTAAAAATCAGGCTGAAGGGTGGCTTAGGCTTTAAATTTAAAAGCCTTATTTACCAAGCCAAGCTTTGTTAAAGAGCTGCAGTGCACTCCAGCAGGGTCAGCAGTCTGCAAGGGCCTCCAGATACCCTAAAAAGTGAATTTTTCAGGCAGAAACACGTTATTGCTTTTGCCAAGAGCTTGCAAAAGTGACTGCTAATTTAAAGGAATTTTTGTCTTCTAACTTAATTGTCTCTGCTTATAATTTAGTGCCTTATGAAAGAGAACTATTTACACCCCGCTGTATTTCATGATCTATAGTTAACATTTGTGTTTAGCCGGGAATTACGACCGTTTGGTCTCTGAGAAATGGCTGAAAACATTTAAATGTCAAAGGAATCTTTCGAGGTCAGAGTCTTTCTGCACTGCTGGGTGTGGAGGTGGGACAGAGAGGATCTCCACCATCACCACCACCAGTGCAGAGAGCTGAATTTGCAGGAGAAGGTTTGATCCTGGCCACCCCACCCACAGCCAAGGTGGTTTCTGGACCCTTTTTTCCTCCCAGATCATTTTTGACTGCTACCAAAGGGCTTTGCTATTGAAATGGTTTCTCACTGGCAGCCTAATGTGTTGGTCAGGATGTAGAAGCCCCAGGTGTCCCAGCTGAGAACCAAGGAGGTCGTCTCACCTGTGATCAGCATCCCCAAGCTCTTGGCATTTTACAACCAGCACCAAGACAAAAGGTTTTTGCATCAATCCCCCAAGATCTTCCCTCACTGCCTCTGAAACAGGCTTAAAATCTGTTTGTTCAGGTGCTTGTGACTCCTCCAGTCTTCAAGAGTCCTGGTAGACACTGAAGATCTTCCCTTTTTAATTTTTCCCTTTTATTCCCCTTCTTTTTCTTTTTTTTTTTCCTTATTTTTTTTTTTTTTTACCCTTGGAGTGCCCTAATTATACAGAGCATTGATTTTACAATGCATTCATGGATTGATTGTACTGCCATGCTCCTCCCACAGGAAACAGCTTGCACATGAGCACTTTTTGATCTCTCCAAAGTATTCCCTAAGGTGAATCAATGGCTCTTGCATCTTGTCTCTTGCTTTAGTCTAGGGGAAGCTGGAGATGTCTTGCTACTGAAATAAGCTTCGAGAAAAATATCGGGAGGCAGAAAAAGAGAAGGAAAATGATTCACTTCTTCCTGCCCGAAAAAGATTGTCTCATGTACAGCAAATATGTTCTTGTTAGCATAATGTTCTCATCCAGCTCAGCCAACTGCAATCTTGGAGAACGCACGGGAACTTCCATATAATTATCTTTAATAAACTGGCCAAGATAAAAGTAATGATATCTTAAGAAACAGAGTGCATAATAAAATATATATCTGTATAAAAGCCTATCTGTATCTATGAAATGACATGCTAAAATGAGGAGAAAGAGGCAATTTATGTGTTTTATGGTTTTGGCACCTCTGTAACAGAAATCTTGGATACAGCACTGTTAACCAGACCAAACTTTCTGAAAGAGACCATCTCTTTTAACCTAAATGGAGGGAATTAGCTCCTGTTCCTAGTGATTCCCTGTGAGCAGGGTAATGGATTAGACTCCGATTCAGGCTGAAGGCTCTAATCCCTGTGTTTTAATGGCTGTACCTGCCACCAGCCCCAGCCACAGCCTTGCTCCAAACCCCAAATCCGTGGAAATCCCCGGGAACGTCCAACCCTTTTTGCATCCAATGCAACCAGATTTAGCAAAAGGAAAAAAAAAAAAGCCTTGACCTTGAGAAATTCTTCCCAAATTATGGATTAATTCTGAATTAGCGCTGAGACTTTTGCTGGATATTAAGGGGGCGATTCCTGCTGCCAAAAGCTTTCTCTAAAGGGTTTGATTTCCTCTTAGGTTAATCCTGGCGAGCACACTCCTGCCCATTAGGTTGCTTGGTATTAATTTCAATCTGCACAGGGTTCATTTCAGCAGGCTCTGCTGAGAGCTCTGCTGATTGCAGTGCTTAATTACCAGCTGAGTATCATCTCTTTAGCATGTGGTGGCATCGTCCCAGCCCCTGAGGGGTCTTGAGCCCTGAGCAGGACCCCAGAGCACTCGGGGATCTGAATTCTGCCCCAGCGCCACAGCCCCTGCCAAAACTGACCATAAGTTTTGTGCTTCCCTTTACTCAGCAGTTTTCCGAGGAAAAGCTGGTAGGACAGAGAGGAGGAGGCAGATTCTTCTTGTTCAGCAGCTCACCAGGGTCCAGCCTGGAGCTGGAGGATGCCAAATAGCAATCTGTAATCTGGGTCTGCCCAAGGTTATGATGCTCTGCCCACCCCTCCCTGCCTTGCTGCCTCCAAACCCTGCATTGCAGCACAATGTTGGGTTTCTCCATCAGTTTTCAGGAATACGAACACCCACCCTTGGAGCACTGCTGTGCAGGTGTGTAAGTGCATGCAGAACATGCTGTTATTTGTTATATATATATATATATATGCATATGAAATATAAAAGCAGGTTATTTCTTACTTGGCGTGCTGAAGGCTCTGATTGCTGGGTCATATGAAATATTTAGATCATGCACAAGAGATAACTCACAAGATATAATGTCGATGTACAATGGAAAGCTAGCCTATATTATCACAGGTGTAAATTTTCACACCTCTGTTATCAATTTTGCAATTATAACTGGGTTTCCCGGTAAAGTAATTTACTACTCACTACCGTATAGGATGAAGAAAATGATCATTTATCCGCCTTCAACTCAATTAAATATTCATCCTTCCCCAAAAAAGGGGGGGAGAGGATTTAAATCACTTCCAAACTGTTCTCCAGATTTTTTTTTTTTTAAAGAAGAAGAAGTCTGCCTTATAAAAAGCACAGATTTCATGCAAAAAAGACAATAGGAGCCTAATACATTCAGGGATGCGGCACAGATTTAGCTCATCAGTCACTTGTGTTATGGGAGTCCAAAACAGTAATAAAATCAACACAAATCCAACTTCAGTATGAGAAGAGAGGCTGATTCTCAAGTCAGATGAAGGCAGCATCATTCCAGCTCTGATTAAAGCAAGCCGGTTGTGCTTGTAGAGAGGAGACCAAAACAAAGTTTGTTCTTGCTTGTGGTTTTCAGCACTGAGCAAACATTTCTCATTTATGCCTCCTTTATGGTGACTTAATATTTCGTACAAGAAATACTTTGCAGGTAGAGAATTTTGGTGTTTGAGTGCAAAAAACCCCCTCATCTCAATCAGCATTAATTCCTCAGGAGCATCAGTCTCAGCGCCTTTCTCCTCCTGTCCTGTTTGTCTCCTGTCCTGCCTCTGCTCTGTCAAACCTTCCGTCACTCAATCTGTGATATCTCGTGGCTCCAAACACGCTCCTGTTGTTGGCTAATTCTCAGGGAGACTTTTATTCCAAAGGCTTCTCCAACAGCCTGATTATATAATAACAGCTTGCTCATTACCCCGAATATAAATAGTTGAAGTATCCCCCGAGAATGGACACAGCTGGTGGAACTTCCCATATTAGCACCGCATTAATATTTATGGCAGCACTGTCTAAGTATGCAAAATATTGGCATCCCTCCATGCGAAAGTTTACACATCTGTCATTAATGACTCTGCCCCAACATCACAGGCAGGTCAGGGAGCGGCAGAGGGGAGCCTGAATCCCGGCTGGAATTCCGATGAGGCAGCTCCAGCTCTCACCCAGCATCATTTTCTCTGCAGCTGAGTCACCTCTCGGTGTCCGGGAGGGGGGACGGTCCCCTCGCCCGCCCCGCTCCGTGTGGCCACCGGCTGATTTACCGGGGTTGGTTTTGGCTTACGAAGTGAAATATTAAAGGACGTGATGAGAACCAGCTAATTGTACATATAACCTTTAAGATGTCTCGGACAGGATTCCAGCCTTCACCTCGGGCTATAAAGAGAAAGTAATGGGGCCATAAACACACATTTAAGTGTGCCTTTAAAGTTTAAGGAGAGTTTAATTGCGGGCGCTGGGGTGCCTGGGAGCAGACCCGAGCACAGGTAGTGTTTCCCCGGGAGACACTCAGCCAGGGCCAGGCTCAGCATCGAGCTCTGAGGCTTTGCCTGCCCCAAGGGGAATTGGTTTGTGCTAATAAATGTCCCAGCTGCAGGTCAGATTGTAAATGAAAGTGATATTTAATGGCCCAGATCTTCCACTGGTGCAAACCAGCCCTGTGTGCTGCTCGCACGGGCTCTGCCTTGGTTTAAATCCAGGTGTTACTGACCTGTGTGCATGACTTTGGGAAGGTCTTTGGAGCCTGATGCTGGTTTATAACACTCCCAAGGACGGAGCAGTTGCAAGGAGCCAGTCCCTCCGGGTTCACAGCAGCCTGAGCAGATGCATGAGAAGCCCCCAGGGTCTGCCTTGTCACCCCAAGGCAGGACCCAGCACCCTGCATCCTGGAAAAAAGGAAAATGGAAGAGAGGGAAGGGGAAATTCATTTTTCTTTTCCCACATGGTGTGACTTTTAGTCGTGCAGATCAAAACACAGCTGGATCTGTGGCTGTCTGCAGAGCAGGTACAGTGCCCCAGGAGGGCTGTGCTGGGCAGCAGTGGGATTGCATGGAGAGAGATGTCCCCAGCCTTGTTAAGGCACTGGGATTCAGCAAAGCATCAAGGAGCAGGAGCTGGGCAGGCTCAGTGACAGCTGCACACGTGATGGGGCAGAGCAGGGATCAGACAAGCTGCTGGTTTATTACTTTTATTTAATCGAGAAAAAGCTGTCATTGAGGGGAAGTGGAGTTAGAGAAGGCAGACAAAATCCAGAACACTTTTAACAAATACTCATCTGAGAACACCTTGGGGCTCCAGTTTGACTTTCCCAGCCTCTTTGGAGGCCTGGGTGCAAAAAACTCCCACTTGACAACCATCTGATGAACCTTGAGACCCTGATAACCCTGACTGACCCCTAAAGGGGGACATGCAGACGTTAATTACCTGTCTGATGGAGCTGCAGGAGGCGCACCAGCTGAACTGCCCTCTCAGAGGCGGTGGTGTGGTTGGAGAACAGAGCACTCCAGTTGTGTTCCCAAGCTGATGTCCCACCAAGCTGCTGCGACACCACAGTGCAGCTCTGAGCTCAGCATTGCTGTTCTTTGGTTTCTCGGGTAGTGGTGGGGGTTTGCTCTGCACCGAAATCTTCACGTTTTTCAGAAGAATGGGTATCAACTACACAGCAAGTGGAGGCCAGCTGGTGATCAGCTCCAGGTCTGTGAAGTGTCAAAGGAAGAGACATCATCCATCAGTCAATTCCACGTTCCCCTCGGAGCCAGCATTGATGGAGCCATGGACAGTCTGCTGCCAACCCTGCAGACAGCACAGGGGGTCTCCAGCTTGGGAACATGGGGATACACCCATTGAACAGCAAATATTTGGGGAGAATGTCTGGCAGAAAGGTTGAGGTTCAGCCTGTGCACTCAGACTGTCCCAAGGTCCCTTGAAGTGCAGGGTGATGCAGGATGCAGGTGATGTGACCCTGCACTGGGATGGGGAGGTGACAGTCACCCAGCCCCAAGAACCTCTGTCCTCTCTGGGGCTGTGTGTAAAATTAATTGATAAGCATAATTGCTGTATCAATGCCTTTTTTAGAAAAGATAAAGCACACTTCAAAGCTAATTTAGGCCTGCAGACAAATGGCTTAAAGAAGAGCTACTGTACTGAAAAATGTCCGTGTCATTTTTTCCCCAAATCATAGTTTCAATGCACACAGCCTCAGCCTGACATTCTGAATTATGGCTTTTATTAAACATTAGTAATAGAGTGCACTTAAATCATGGTTTCCCTGTAAAAGAGAGATGTGTTCAACTCAGATCTGCACATTTTAATGCCATATTTCTTCCTTTTACTCTCCCCGCAAGATAAATTTACTTACTCCACAAAAATGTTTTGCTGAAAAGAATAATTCATCCTTCAGTGTCCATCTAATGCACCTTGTGAGTAATGTGAAACGATGCAAAAATTACAATGCACCGGCCATGTCTGGAATGCTTAGATGCCTCCGAGTTAGAGGTTATGCACACAGAGTATTGAAATTAGATTTAACAACTATCATCTTTTACAATGTTGCCTTGATGATTTTTTTCCCCTTTTATAGCTTTGATCAGATGCCTCCTGAATACATTGCCGGTAACAAACCTCGCAGTCTGCTGCTCTGCAAGCTCTGCTCAGCTCTGAGCCAGGTTGCCAATAACTGCTTTTTTTTTTTT
>VXAD01011617.1:343888-377948 GCA_013399195.1 Dicrurus megarhynchus | reverse complement strand
TTTTTTTTTTAAGTGAGAATATTTGTAGCCACAATTTGCTCTAGCAGGCAAAATTCAGATTATAATTTTGCTCCGTGAGTAGATCAAAAATAGCTTGTGGGGTAAGCAGACAGCTGTGGAAATAGCATGCTCTAGGTACCAGTTTTGGCTGTGCTGAGCCCCCAGTTCTTGCAGAGTGAGGGCAGACCTGTGCCCTCTGGCTGGGTACCCTGGGAGAGCTCTGCATCCTCAGCACGGGGTGAATGGACCACGGGCTCCATCCCAGCACATGTCCCAGCCCTGGCACGAACACCAGGCACAGCATCTCGCTCTAACTCAAATCCCTGCTCCAGCCATCCTCTCCAGGTACACTCAGGCAGAGCCAGCCCCTGCAATGTGACCTTAGTTTAAAGGACAGCAACTGTACCATTGAATCAATGTCCCTGTGCCAGGAGCTCTGCATCGGAGCTGCATTGCAGTGTCAGCACCGGGGCTGCTCCAGCTCCGGCTCTCACCTGAATCCACCGCGACCCACTGACACTTCGGGGAGGGTGGTGCCACAGCCCTGCGCCGGTGCTTGAGGGGGACAATGGGTTTGGAGATTGCCCGAGCACCTATAGACACTGGGGGTGTGGATTTGCTGAGAATCTGATGCCGTTAACTCAGTGTGGAGTTTGACTAACAGGGAGAAGATGGTATTTAGTAAGCACTGCAAATCTTTTGCTTTATTTATTGGTAGCATGGTAGGGATATTAACTGATTGGTCCCCCTAGATTCCTCCAACAGAAGCAGGATCCCTCCCTTTTGTCAGCTCCAGGTCCCTGGGGTAGGAGCAAACACCATTCCCAGCAGCCCTCCCTTGGGACTTCCCAGCCCTGGAACTCACACTAACACACCACAGGAACTTTTATGATTTACAGGGGGGTTTTTTATATTGGTGTCTGGGACTCCCAGCAGGGTTATGATCCCATTATACATAGCCAATAGGAAAACCAGTCTTGTAGATTGTTTGGAAGAGAGCTATAAAAACGTGACTAAGAGAAGCAACTTCATCTATCCCACAGAGCAGTTCAGCAGGGAAATTTCTAATGGCACCTCTCTCAGCTCAGAGTCTCACAGATTCAGAGTCTCAGAGAAAAGGGTTTTCTGAGTTAGCTGCTCTAGGATGGGTCCCCAAAGAGCATGTAAAGGCTTCTCAATTTGACCTGCTGAACTGAAGTTGTTATTAAGATCTAAAATTATTGCTGTGTTACTGCTGTTTGGTGGATGACAACAGGAAAATCGCTGGACGATGGACATCACCAGTGACTTTATCGATAGCTTGGTGACTTTGGCTGTCTTCACTATGATCCCTTCCACTGCTCGTCAGTTCCATTCAAATTTCCTCCCGAAGAGCATAAACGCTTCCAAACTGAAGTGGAAAAACCTCCAGCACATTAGCTAATAGCACATCAGAGGAAGTGCCTGGCTGCGACTGTAACCTCAGTAGACATCTTTACATGGGAGGAGGTAAACTGTCTCTGAATTATTTATTGAACCAAAGTCATCAAATTGGACAATTAACCTTGAAAACTTAATTTAAGCAGCATAAAAGAAACATCTCCTGAAAAACGTGTCCTTAATAAAAGCCAGAAGCACAAACTGTAGCAGGTTCTGCCATGGTCCGTTGCAGGAACTGGGAGCTTCAGCAGGTTTGTCCCTGAGGAGGGATTAATGCTGGAGGTGACTTGGCAGAAACACAGGGATTTGGAGAGTGGAGCAGAGCATCCCTGGAGCTCTCTGAGTGCTGCTCCAAAGGATGCTCCTCCATCACCAGGGCTGCAGAGAGATCCTGGGCAGCCAGAGGCTCTGTCTGCCCTGCACAGCCCCAAACCCCACTGCTGCTCCCGAGTCCCTCATTTCCCCACAGGGATGGAGATGACACAGGCACTCAGCAAAGTGATGGAGCTGGAGGCTGTCAGGTGTCTTCACTCCCTTTTCTAAAAGCATCGGGTGAGTGGAGGTGTTCTGGAAGATTTTACCAGGCACAGGGTGTTACGCAGCCTGGAAACTCCTTGGAAGCAAAAGGCAGTTTCCCTCCTCAGTCCCCTCCGCTGTGGATGAGCTCCTGATCCAGCTTGGTGTCTGCCGCGCTCATCCGACACCACTAAATGATGGAAGCTGCAGAAGGCTTCAGCAATTTATTCTGTTTAATTTCCTCCACAAAGGTGTTTTATCCTCACTAATAAAAAGAGTGGAACTTGATCATTTCTAAAATATTGTCCCTTCTAAATCTTTATGGCTCAAAGTGGGCTGAGATCATTAGAAGTTACTTTATGTGCAGCTCAATCAGCTCCAAAGGGCTATCTCAGTCACTCCGTGCTTGCTAGGAGCAGATCCTATTTCCCAGAGGCAAAAGGACAATACTTAATCACTTCCTCACTTGTTAGGTGTTTTAACAAGTTGTACTAAGCTTCATCAGTCGGAGCTTTCATGCCAGATTAAAAATGATAGTTCACTTCTCTGTTATTATAGGACATCATTTGTTTTCTTTTGTTTTGCTGGGCACTTGCATGCCACTGTAATTTCACACGAAAATATATAACTGATGTCACCCAGAAGTAATTAGGTTTTAAAAGCCTTGATTGCAATAGACACGGACGTTACGGCTTTATGGTGCCAGTGCTTTGCCATCCACTTTATGGCTGTTGATTCTGCAAGTATTTCATAGATCTGTCAATAGGAATAAGTTAGCTGATGTTGACTGGAACTATTAATCAGAAGGAAGGAAAATATACATTTTTATTTCTGCACTCAGGGTTGATAGCTCAGTAAAAGCCTCCCTACCCAGCTTTGCAACACTCCAGGATTCCCTCACTGCTGAAATTAGAGAGATGCAGGGAAATCCTGGGCTCCTTCAGGCTTATAAACAAATTGTTTTAACACACTGTGTTGGAGAGACCTGTTCTTTGCCACTGTATATGGATATTGTACTTTAATGCACAGGGAAGAGCACATTTAATTGTTCTAGCCTTCCAATAATGTTTTATAGGGGTCCATCAGATTCCAGTAAGACAGGGATGGAGCTGTTGCCTTCCTGCTGTGCTCTAGGCAGAAAGTGGGTCAGAGTCAAGAGGTCAGAGGGCTACATTTACATCTCAAAACTCAACTCTGGTAATGTGGAATTGGAGCACTCATGTTGAAATGCATTTCTGTCATGACAAATCTGGGAACCTTCTGGTGTGGTGACCAGCAGGGAAACAGAGAGGAATGCAGGGAGGTGAGATCCTGGTACTGCTGCAGGTGAGTGCACAGCATCCCTTGGCCTCGGTGGGACTGGGAATTTGCCCAGCCAGCTAAATGCTGATGTAGGTTTCAGAAAGACTGCAAGGCTTGGGAAACCAGGGAGGATTATTTAAGAGAGTTTGTGTGCAGCCCAGCAGCCTGAACCATTTCACAGTGATCAAAACCCCTCAGGCTTTTGTCATGAGAACCACAATAAAGAGTTCAGCTGCCAGTTTCACTTGTGACTTCAAGTTCCTCATTTAAAAAAGAGCTGTTCCCTTTCCGAAAAAGCAGAAATTATAGATATTTGCTTTTAATGGGCCTTTCTTCTGATGTCACATCACTGATAAGGTGCTCCTGTAATGGCACTGAAGGTGCCCTTGGGTAAGGCAGACCCAGACCATTCCCACTGCTCACTCTGAAAGCCATCCCCATGAAATGGATGTGCTGGGACCTATCCCAGTACATAAGGGTGTCCTCTGTCCCTGGTTACATCAACCTTTTAATCAAATCTTGGGCGAATGTCCCAGGTGGCAAGAATGGACTTTGCTGTGCCAAGAACAGAGAGTCCATTCCAGAACCAGGGACTCGATCCCACCCAGTTCACTCCAAAACACTTTGGATACAGCTACAAAACCCTTGAGTCCAGCAAAGTGTGGAAAAGTGGAGCTTTTCTCCAGATTGCTGTGCTGTCCTTGCTTTTCCAGAGCTGAAGCCATACCCAGAGACTGACCACACCATCCTTGGGAGGTTCAGCCCTCCAGGAGGCACCAGGAAAGTTTGCCAGTTCAGGTGCCAGCTCCTGTGCACTAAAGAAAGTAATGAGGAGACTTCTGTCTGCTGGTGTTTAATGGAAAAGGGATTTCTCCTGTGCTGTTGCTTTCATGAAAGGATTTCTTCCTTCCCTGTGATATTCCATGGTCCCAAGGATTTCACCATGCAGGGAAGGCATCTCCAGGCTTTTCCACGCAAAGTGCTGTGTCTGTCTTTCATCTGCCCTGAAGATTCTTCCTCTTGACTCCTGATTAAAATATAGGCTGCTTTACACTTTCCTTTTCCTTTTTTTTTTTTTTTCTTTTCGCCAGAAGAAAATTCTAGACAGCAAACACAGGAAGAAAAAAGGTTGAATTGCCAGCAGATAAGCCCAATTTCACTTGACCCCTGAGCTCTATCGGTCACTCCTAACAATGGGATGTACTCTTATCTCAGCACACCACTTAACACCCATTAATGCTTTGGGGAGTTAGTCCAGCTCTTTTAAGATCCCCATGTAAGGATTTATTTCAAACACTGAGATGAGTGGGATGACTGCCTTTAGCAGCTGCAATCTGAAGTGCTGCTCTGTCCTGCTCCGTACTCTGTTCATTGTAAAGCTTTAACCCAGTGGATTAAGGACCTGTAAGAAAAAAAAAATCACTTAGAGCAGATTTGCAGCTGGTTTGAATTGGGAAAGCTCCTGTAGTACACACTGGTACCAGTTCCCTTACTGGGGAGGCACTGGCATTGCTCCACAAATTAATTCATCCAGGTTCATTGCCTGATGGTTGTGCTGACTTACAGGGGAGGAAAGTCTGGTTCCTCACCGAGTCTGGAAATAAATCCTGACTTTGGATGCAAATTCTGGAAGTTTTTATTGGGAATTTGAAGTTCCTCTGAGTTGTGTCCATTTCTTTTCATTCTCCTGGAATGGCATAAAAATTCAGGCTGTACTAAAGAGAAAAACTTCTAAAATTATTTACTCATCTAATTATCCTGAAATAATTTAAAATCAGATTAAACTACATGTTGCTGCAAACTTCGCTCTGTTCAGAAATTCCCAAGGAGAGCGGAGACAGATGCACAGGTTTTTCAACCCCTTACAAGTTTGTTTGCCACTACTGGGCAGAATTAAGAACCTTAGTGCAAGTTTGAAATTTTGACTTTATAACAGAAACAAAATTAAATCGAGATATAAAACAGAGCAGCCTTCCCATATCCCTGATTGCAGTGATTTCAAACACAGTGTGGTCAATACAACTGCCTTCAGCAGACCCTTCTAGAGGAAAGATGGGCATCAGCTGAGAGCTCCAGTGCTGCTGGAGAAGGGTTCCCAGACTGACAGCAGAATTTACTAAATCCCTGTGGAGGAATGGCAGAAAATTTGGCTTAGACCACTGAAAAGGAAAAATTACACAGTGAAAATGAAAATAATAATTACAATTTTTCTTAGCGATTGGGCTGGAATAGAAGAGCCTGAAAATTGCAGAAAGGAGCTCGTCTCTGCTCCATCTGCATCTGTCCCAGCTGACTTTGTCCCAGTCAAAATTTGGACACAACCCCCTTCATATTTCCAACTGGTCTTAAGTTTCTCATGGATTTTGATTGAATGCAATACCTGACTCCAGCAAAGTGTGTTTTCTTTCTAAAACGCTTTTAGCCCTGATTCATAACTGGTAGGAAAAAATAATCTATGGAATGAAATATGCTGAGGGTTTTAAGCAAA
This sequence comes from Dicrurus megarhynchus, assembly GCA_013399195.1. Taxonomy (NCBI): domain Eukaryota; kingdom Metazoa; phylum Chordata; class Aves; order Passeriformes; family Dicruridae; genus Dicrurus; species Dicrurus megarhynchus. The sequence goes on along the minus strand of VXAD01011617.1, from coordinate 372,223 downwards.
TATTTAGGCAAAAAGCAGCTGGTAAATCTCTAATGAATGGCTGGATGTAGAGCTAACACATAATTCATGGCATGCCAGCCAGAAGGGCCTAATCCATCTCCTCCACTCCTAACTCCTCATGACATCCTGGGAGCTGGGGCCGCATTGTGAGCACCCAAGGCAGGCAGCAGGGAAGGAGGTGCATCCACAGGCCTTTCCCTGTCAGCTCTGGAGCCAGGAGGTTGTTGTTCAGGATTATTTTCTCTGGTTCAACTTCTCCTGCCCTGATTTTAAGGACAGGCTGTTGTACGGGGGGACGCAGGTGACAGAGGTTTGGGGACAAACTGATCACCCTTGGCAGATGTCATCACTGCTACATCCACCCGTGCACTCCCATTCCTCTCCACACACAAGAGCTTAATAAAATCCCATGTACCCTATAAAGAATCCCATTTTCTCTTTTACTTTAGTAACACTTTAAAATAATGGGACACTGATACTGCATTACGAAGCAATTCCCTCGGATGGATCCATGGCATGGTCCTTATCAAGTGAGTTGAAGGTGATTTGTGTTATCATGGTGATTTTGCATCTTGTTTATTACCTTCCAGAGATCGCTTTGCAGTGATTTTTAAGGTGGCATGGAAATTACCACGTGAGCTGTCTTCTAAACCAATGAAGCCTTTTCCTGCCCGATAATAAAGCCCTCTTATGGTTTTCAATGAGCAGATATTAGCTAATGCTTAATTACTGTGGAGGGGCAGGTACCAAGCACAGGAGAGTCAACAGCATTAATAAAACTCTGAGAGTAAAAATAAATCAGGAGGTACAATAAGGGGGACACTGAGGAGTGAAATGCTCACCTCTGGCATTGCCTTGAGGGGACACCAGGGTCTCACTGTGACACCTCAGCCCTTTGGTGTTTCATGGACATCTCTCTCCTGTGAAGATGATGTTGACCCAGCCCATTTTTGCCTAAAATCCCTCAGTGCCTGAAGTACTGCCCTTACCACAGGACTGGGATTCTCTTCATTGGTTCCTGACACAATTTCCCACTGATTTTCAAGAACCGAGCTGCAATTGGTGCTGGAAGTTTCCTATAAATGCATCCGAGGTGACAACCAGGGCAGGTCTGTGATGGGAGAGGTCCTGGCCATCCTCAGCATGCAGCTTGTGCCAGCAGCAGGAGACAAAAACCATGCTGCTCCCTCCATCCCTGCCCACCAGCATCCAAACCCTCTCTCCTCCATGGAAACCTTCTCCTCTGCTTCACTGCTGACTAAGAAATTCTATCTGTGGTGTCCAGCATTCCACAAATCAGCTGGACCTTTCAGAGGATCCCCAGAAGCTCAATGCTGCTGTCTTTCTCACAAGGAGGCTTTAAAGAAACACATTTCCCAATTTTTCCCTGCTAAAGGATGCAATTTAATACGAGACGGGGGGCTTGACTTCTTTTGTCACAGGATGCTTGGAAATGGTGTTGGACAGTGGTTTGGGCATAAGTAAGTGGAAGAAAAAAGACGGACAGGTGTGAGATGGAAAAATTTCCCCACAGCTGGGTGCATCCCAGATTTTGGGCACAGGAGCAGAAGCACAAGCTGGTCACTGCAGGCTCAACAGCTGCCTTCTGTTGGCAGAGTCAATCCCTAAATCCACCACCAGCCTGGGCATCCTTTTGGATACCATCCTTTGCAGCAATGCATAACCAAAGATGAATTACAACAGAGGAGTTGAGGATTTTTTTACCAGAACATGCTGAACTCACAAAAATCCAGCATTAGCAATAAATTCTCAGCACAATCTTAAAAACAGGATGTTTAAACGTGACCAATGCTCCACAAAGAGCATGTCCTAACTCTTGTCTGACGCCTGCGTTGCTTCCACTTCTGAGCAGCTTTATTTTCATTCCCCAGAGGAGTTGCATATAAAATAGATCATTTCAGTGTTACTCCATAATACGTTCTTATAACTGATACATTGTGTAAATAAAATGGAACATTAATAAAAACTGTTGGTGTCTATCTCCGGCTCTAATTTGAATACTTACAGGCAGGAAAAAAACCCAAACCTCCTGGAAGTGATGCCAACAAATTTCACAAACAAGGCACTAAGAAAATGCGAGCACTCCAGGAGAAGGTGGCCACCCAGCCAATAAATCCTCTTCCTTAAGCCAACTAGTTATTGTCTATAACATTCATAAAACTCTTTGCACAGAAGACCCTTCGTGATGAAGTAAACCATCAATCTCCACTGCATTACTATTCATTTTCCATGTGTGCTGAGAGCAAATGTCATTCGAGGCATTACAGTTCTCTCAAACTATATTAAAATACATAGTCTGATGTTATATCTCTTCGAGCCTCTCTGTTCATAAATTGTCGCTGCTGATTGGAACATAAAACATATTTTATAACGCCATAAAGCCCCAGAAGATACAAGATCACTCATGTTTGTCTTTATGGCTCAATGTGTAGGACTTTGAGATGCTAAAGCATTGTGTATTTCATACCAGCAATGGCCAGGGCCCTGTGGAGAGGAAGTCTTAGACATTTCCATAAAACATTATTACCATATTCCTTGATGACTGAAGCACCTCTGTGCACAGAGCCTGAGCCCTTAACTTACGGACTGTAAACGGATGAGTTTTCCCAATAAATCAGCTTTGTTTAGCAGCAGAGTTATCCTGTCCAACACTTAGCTTTGAACGTTATCTCCAGGTGTCAGGGTAATGATGACTTTTTTCATTCCTCCATTTTTCTTCTCTTCCTGATGTGGCTAAGAAAGCTTCCTTTCTAGGGATAAGTCCCCTGAGAAGTTAGTGAGATATTTCAACGTATTAGGAAATTAGATCAGCTTCTCAGTGATGTTCTGTGGCTCCATCAGACCTGCTATTTCTGGATCCTCTCTGGGGAGCCTTGGCTCTCACCTTCCAATGCACCGAGATGCTTCTGTGTGGAAGGAAAGTTCCTGCCATCATCTCCTGCAACCCCTGCCCTTATGCACCCCCAAGCTTCAGTTCAGACCCTTTACACCCTGTTCACTGCACTAGAGCAGTGCCAGGATGCCCCATCACGGAGGCTTGTGCTGCCAGGATCACAAATCAGTGCCCAGAAAAAACAGGGTGGGGGCAAAGGCTGGGTTTGGACTTGAGGTTTACTGCAGCACCTGATGGATTCAGACACTGCAGGGAGATGGATGCTGATTCTCAGGTGTCTGTCCATCCCCAAAGCATCTGAAGGGTGGCATTTGGGGTGGAGACAAAAGAAAGACCAGAAAATTTAAAAAATAGGGATGAAGGCTGCTGGCTGGCAAACAGACTAATTTGTCAGGAGAGTTGACAAACCCTTCCAGTCTCCAGATATCCAAGCTCTCAATATGAGAGCAAGGACACAACCTCATTCTGCTCTCAGGAAAAGGTCAAGGAGGTGATAGTGGCCCAAATACTCCATAATATCTGAACCTTGGGACTGGCAGGCATAGCCACAACCTGCTCTGGCTCCAGCTTCCCAGACAGATTTGCATGAGGATCCCAGCAGCCCTGCTGATCCAGCAGCTCGGCAGGACACCCTCATCCCATGTGCCGCAGAGCTAAAGCCTTGGTATTCCAGTGGTTTCCTCTCTGCAGAAAGCTGTGCAGTATTTCCACCCATTTAAAGGTCTGTAAGAGGTCTCATCAAAGCCAGGTATAGTTTATATTGCAGATGGCTGCTGACATGATATAATCCACACTAACAGGCAGGCTGTTAAAGGTCAGAGTCTCACTTCACTTCTGTTATTAGCTTTGATGTTGGGAAGATGCTGAATTCCCTCCATGTCTTTTTCTTTTAGAAGGAGAAAAGACACTGTTTATTGTCAGGCTCTTCATCAACATAATTGGTGGCTTCTCTGGAATCGCCCCTTTGCTCTAAAAAGCGCTGTAAATCAGCTGTAGGAAGCCTGGTCTTTGAAAAATCCTCGAGCGGAAGGGGAACATGAGCAGCAGTTTGCAGGATCGGCTCCATGTCTGTGCCAGATGTCTGCAGCAGGCAGGGGAGGCTGGAGCCTTCCTCATCCTGCATCCCTAAGCCGGCAAAACTGATCACAGCTTTGAGACACGAGCATACCAGAGCCCTGGCGACTTTGGGGAGCCCCCCAGGAGCTGCTGCAAGCTCTGGATCAGGATGGAATATTGAGCTCCACGTGCTGCTCCCAGCATGTGCGTGCCAGGTTGTGGCGTGGCTGCTCCCCCAAACCCCTGCCTGCTCCAGAGCCTCGGAGGTCCCTGAGGGAGCAGAGATCACTCCCGGCCATCCAGGCTGTGCAGCCAGACCTGCAGCACTGAAGCACACCGGGCAAATACTCCTTGGAGCAGTCTGAGCCAAGCGAGGTGCAATAAAGTGTTTCAGGGATTGAAGTGCCAGGGCTGCTGTCCTTGGAGCCCACGCAGGGCTGCGTCCTGCCCAGCCCCTCATCCCACCCCTTGGATCCGGCTCAGCTGAATGGAGGCAGCAGAGTGGGAATCCCCCATCCTTTATGCCACCCCCTTTCTAAACAGGACCCCAAATGCAGCTTTTGTTGCTGAATCCCTTATTCAGAAATGATACTGACATCGCCCCGGCTTCCAGCTCCGGGAAAAACTGGGGGCTCCAGCTCCTGGAAAAACTCGGGGCTCCAGCTCCTGGAAAAACTTCTCATCTAATCTCAAGCAAGAGACATTATGCCCATCACCAAGTCCTCAGAAAGTCCCTGCTGACCTCGACCAGTCCCCTGTGCGGACCCCACAGCCATTCCCGACCGGGACATGGCAGGACGAGGCAGGGGCTGCCGGGCCGGTGCCACGCTCGGCTCTTTCATCTCAGCAATGGTGAGGCTTTGCCTGAAGATGGCACTACAGAATGCCTGGGGCGAGCGTGCGGCCGCAGTCCCGGCGGCTTCGGTGCGATTAATCCAGCACTGACCGGCCGAAAATGCCAGCTCCTATTCGCCGTAAAATGCCTGTCCATCTGCCGTCCCCTGCCGGGCTGGGGGTCTGCTGGGGGGAAGGACGGCAGAGGTCACTGTGTGCCCGACTGACACAAACCCCAAATCCTCGGGAGAAAGCTGAACTCTCCCTGTTCCCCGCAAAACTCGGGCTTCCCAAAGCCAAACCGGCCTCTTGCTTTCCGTGTTCATGAGTTTCATCCGTCTTGCTCCTGACTTGGTGAAACTGCAGCAGCAATTTTAGTTTCTCCCTATAAATGGCACTGCAGGAGCTCACAGGGTGCATTTGCAGTGCTGAAGTGATTTTAAACCCTCTCATTTCGGGGCAGCATGGTGGGATGGTTAGTCCCCCTCTTCTCCTTCCCTATCCCATGCTTGCAGCTCCATTAAAACAAGCCACAACAGGAAGGAGTTACCAAACTACCCAGCCTCGCACAGCGAATCGCCTCCTTCCCACTATACTGGACCAGGAACTGTGGCTCCCAAATAATCTAAATCCCCAGGCATTAATGCCAAAAATCCCCACAGCCCTGAGGTTGCCCAGGCAGAGATGTTTCAAAAGCACTTTCCTGAGGGTTTCCAGCAGACTCCATGGGCAGCCAGGGGGAAATTCCTGGGCCAAGGGCCAGGAGGCAACAGGGAGGGAATAGGGAAAAGTCGGATATTAATTGATCTATGTCCACGAGGGGCCCGGCGGAGGCAGCGTGCCCGGGCACGGGGCAGCCGCCCGGCCAGTGCCGCTCTGCTGGTGGCGAGCGAGAGCCGGAGGGCGGCTCCGCGTTATCTCAGCCATCGCTGGTGCCGTGTCACACCCCGCGCCTTTGTTTCCAGGGAGGGCAGATAAAGGGCTCGGCGCAGGCAGTGGGTTGGGGGTTATGGCCAGGGGAAGACAAGGCCTCCTTAAATCCCAGCCGGGAAGCAGAGCTGCTGGAGGTGGCCAGGAGAAGGATGCTCGCTCCAGGAGGTCACCCCCAGTCCTCCTGCGTCAGGACTTCGATATCAGGGAGGACAAGCTGGCAGGAGCACAGCCTGCCAGGCTCAGCTCGACATCAGTTCACTGGAGAGGGTGACGAATTGATCTGAACTGTCAGATAAGTCACATGCCTGAATGTGAACCTGAGAAGCCATCGCACACAAAACCCATCTCGCTGTCTGTTACCAGCACTTTCCTGACCACTAGGAAGGGCTCAGGAGAATTTGGATCCCAGTCCAGGACTGGCTGTGGCTGCTGTCCATCAGCAGCTGTCACCTCCATGCTGCAGGATGACCACAGGCTTATGCGTGGAGAGTTGAGTGCATTTCTGTTCCTCCCCTCTGCAGCCAGTGCAGAAACATCCCTGAAGTTTAAACAGATATTTCTGATCCATTATGTGAAAAAAGACATTTTTACGACAAGAATAATGGACCATGATGGGGTTTAATGTCATTGCAAGCCTGTACACATGGTCTTCCCAATGAAAAGAGCATGTGAAGTATTACCAGAGGACTTCCCAAAGAGGATAAGATATGAAAGGAGAGGATAAACCATGGTGCCAAGTATCCATATGGCAGCGCAGCATTTGTGTTGGAAGCAGAGACAAGCCACAAAGTTCAAAGCTCCAAGCAGAGCTGCTCCAGAGTTCAAGGTCCCTCCAGCCTGATGGCATGATTTTGTCAGATATAGCTGCAAACCATGCCATGGCACTGGCATGTGCTCAGCAGGGCTGGGGATCACCTTCCAGTCCGACCCACGACCTAGTTATAAAGTTCATATTTGAGCCACTCCAGTATTTTAACTCATCACGGTTTCTAAGCCATTTCTGCATGAGACATGGACAAAGTTAAAGGTGCCACAATGGGGAGTGGGGCTGCCAGCCCGTGTGGGTCTGAATTCCTTGCTTTCCCTAAATCATGTCATCTGCCTGAGCATCCTTCACCAGCTTCCTAACATTTCCCATCCATCTCGGCCGTTGGAAACCCTTTGGATCTCCCTTTTGTTTACAATGAGTAATGGGCAGGAGTTAACAGAGGTTCCAGAGGAAAAGGTCAGTGTAGTTCAAGCAGCATTAGGAAGAAACTCTCAGCCCCGCTTTGATCTGGGGAGGATTTAAGCGGTCAATAAGGCGGCACGGGGAGCAGCAGCGTCGCCCAGATGCCCTCTCGCTGGAGCTGCTCCGAAGGCCCCGGTGCCGGTCGCAGCCCCGGCAGGATGCAATTCCTCCCGGTGCCTCGGGGTTTATGGCCGGGGGAGGGCCTGAGTCACCGGCCCCGTGTCTGGCGGTGCCATGCACGGCTCCCCGGCCGCCGCCGCAGCCTCCCCGCGTGTTTGCAATTGCTGAGGCAGACTGTTTGCTCCTGCCACGTCCAAGGCAATCCAGTAAAAGTTTACAAAGGGCTAGAGCTCAATCGTGAGCTTGTGAAAACACCGGTCCGGGCTCCCCGGCTCTGCGGTTCAAAGTCTGAAGTATGCCCCGTCGATTTACACACGTATTTATTTTACGGCTGAATGGGAGCCATTTCACCGAGATCGACCTTCCAAGAAAACGGGGTGAAAGCCCTTGAGCTGGAGGCAGTGGGTGGGACTTTTTCTTTTTAACCTTCAAATGAGTCGGGCTGATGGATCCTGCCCAAGTACAGCCAATTAATGCGGCAGGATGAGGCAGGATGATATGCTGGAGCAGGGCTGGATGTGCGGCAGCTCCATTCCCTGGGGCAACACTGGGTCAGATACCCAGTGGCTCAGCTGCAATGAGATTTTAAGAGGTATTTCCATCTCCTCAAGGTGGAAAGACCACATCCCACAGTCCCAAGAAGGGACATTTCTTTAACACCAGCACAAACCCTGGTGTTTATATCACCTGAAAGGACAAACGCCCTGTACGGGTGCCCTTTTCATATTCATGATGGCATTTTTCTGGCTTATCCTAATTCATTTTTGAAGTAAAATCAGCTACATTTGAAAAAGGTGCTGTCATCATAACAGAGCTGTTTTTGTACAACTCGGGCAAGAAAAATTGCATGAGCTCACCCAGCACTAGCAGTCACGTTTGCTGCGGACCAAAGACCTGTCCCATCCGTGGAGTCTCCAATGCTTTGAGTATCATTTCACCCCACACTGTGTGCACCAGGATTGTAATGGAAAACCTGTTGCTATCACTCAATGATTTCCTCCCCACCCTTCTGCCTGTGTGTCCCTCCCAGTGCTCACCTTTCTGCTGCTCCCTGCCCGTGCACAGTCACGTTTGGTGTCCCGAATTTCTCCTCTACATTCATGCCTGTTCTCAACCCTCCATCTCAGATGAACATCTCTTCGCTGCCCAACCTCCTTCCCTTCTCTTTCTCTCCTTGCTTGGCTGTTGCCTCTATCAGCAGGATGCATTTGGAAGAGCTTTTACTGAACAAGCCCTATAAATGAAGTCGCTCAGTGTCATACACATCTCCTGCTGGTTCCCCAGCAGGTTTCCAGATTAGAGGGGGGGAAAAAACCCAAAAGAAATCAAAAGAAACCAGATGCTCAGGGGATTGATTATTCCTGCATGATCCTTTGGATAAATAAAGTGTTCGGAAAGTTCTGAAAACACATTCTGATGCTGGGAACTAATTTATAAAAAGCAGAGGGCAGGAACAGATATGGGTTCAGGCTTCCCAGATGCCAGGAAATGATGTTAGGTTAGGTTTTCTTGGAGCCAGAGCAGTGCAGAGGGTATGATGGGTGCCTACCACCTGTGGGCTGTGAGGTTTCCGTGGGTGCCTCCAGCTGAATGGTTTTTGGGATGGGTCAAAGGCAGGAACAGACGGCAGCTCTTGCATTTTCCGTGGGATGCCATACGAAGGACAGCTGCAGCCTGAGCAGAGCCTCCTTACGTCCTCCCCTAATCCGCTGACACCCTCTCGATCTGGTTCAAATAAGTCAGTGGGTTTCTCCCCAGCCCCAAGCAGGGAGGCACATGTTCCTGGGTGCAGGGGAAGCCTTGGAAATGGGGTCGTGAAAGGATATGGCTGGGAGAAAGCACTCATCGGGCAAAATCCAGGGCTGAGCACCCGCCTGGAGCTCACATGGGGTGGCTGAGCAGGAGAGGAGCAGCCATGCTGCGGGCAGCTGCCTGACATGGCTTCTCCTCCCTCCAGAGGCAGCCCAGGAATGGAGAGGAGCAAGATGCAGGCAGACCCCGGGGTCACTCCACGGACCCCTGCCCAGCTGCCCCCCAGCATCCCACCTCCGAGGGCTGGGGGTCCCAGGACTGGACCCAGCTGGGGTGGCCATGAAGGCAATCCTGGGAGAGGCAGGACAGTCCCCTGCACTCCCACAGCACACACAGGAGGGTGCACAGGGGGTCTAAAGGCAGCAGGATCAGAGATCCAAGGACAGAGGGTTGCTGGAGGAGATAAGCTCTGGAAAAGGTCGTTAGCCAGAGAGGTTGGTATTTATCTGAACATGCAAAAAAATCTGTACGGAGAAAGCTGTTAAGTGACAGGGTAAATATTTCAAGTGGTGTTTCCATTAACTCCACACTCCCTTTACAGATTTTCCTTGGTTCTACTCTTGGACTCAAAGTCGCCTTCAGTGACTTTTTGGTTCTTATCTCAATTCTAAATGTTAAACTCCTTGAGTCAACTGATTCTAATAATTTAGAGTGTTGTTTCAGTGATTTATCAGAGCAATACAAGCCAAAATGAGGGATTATTTGTGAAAGTTTGTTTGAAGCACTTAGAGGAAAAAACCATTTCTGAAAACATGAATGAGATTATTTTTTAGGAAAAAAAAGCACGTGTGTAATTTTCAGAAGCTGAAATGAAAGTGTGTAATTTTTCTGAAGGAGCTTGACAATCCAAAGCTCTGCAATGAATAACCTTCTGGCCCCCCAACTGTATTCCTGCAAATCTTTCTGTGCTACTAATAAGTGTTAGCATTTTTCTTATATTCGCCATTGTGCAAAATGCATTTCTGCCGTCAATACCTTCATTTATATGAGCCTTTTTGTTGTGCTTTCATTGTTGATATATCCAAGCTATTTATTATTACTTGTTTATTTAAAATCACTTTGCTATATCGCCTTTATATTTCTTGGCTGCATTCAAAACACATATTTAAATAATCTGTGTCTCTAAGAGGAACGATATTAATGATAAAACACTCACACAGTGAGTTCTTCTGCAAGTTTTATAATCTCTTCATGCTTCCTCACCCTCTTTTGCAAAGGCTTTAATTTCTCTTGTATTATGCAGGGTATAAATACCACAAAGGAGATACTGATATTATTTGTTTATAGGGCACCTCACACATTTACAGCTCAGGTCCAGAGGTTCTCCCATAGTACAGCTAAGAGAAATGGCAGGTATTTTTAGAGCAAAATTCCCATCTGACTTTATAACAGAGATATTTCTGCTCTGCAATATTTGCTTTTAATGATAACGATTCCAGCTCTGATGATAAAACCCCAAATCTTGCAACAAGTGTTTCTCTTTTTTTTTTTCTTTTCCACTGCTCCTGGAGTTGTGTGATTGTGCAATTATCTCAGCTTTTGTTTGTTATCATCTTTTATACCTTGTGGCTGCCAAGAAGAGCTTGAAATGGCGAGCTCTGGTGTTTCAGGCATTCAAAGGTGTTGAGAAATGGGAGGTCCCGAGGCAGGGTTCATGTGGCTGAGACATGGCAAGGGGGCCCTCTTCACGATCCATGGGGAGGTGTTGGGGTTCTACTACAACACTGGGGGCTCCTGGCTCCAAATTTTCTATAGGGTCCACCCTTGAGCCTCACAGACTGGCCCTGCCCTCTGAGTGCAGTGAGATCCAGAATTAGTGGGATGTTGTGAACCAGTGGGTTTTTTTAGCTTAAAATACCCCTTAAAGAGGGGTGAATGCTTGGGGGAGGCTGCAGAATGCCAGCGACACACACACACACACACAGGGATGGGGAAGGTGCACACGGATGGAGCAGGCAGCCCCAGCTTCCCAAACCATCCCCACGGGCTGTGCAGCAAACACGCTGAAAGCCTCTCAGGGACATCCCCGAGCCTGGGACAGCCCCAGCGTGCTGCTGTCCCACCGCCCCCCGAGGGCCAGCACGGGGACCCGCCGTCCTCGCCAGCTTTGCAGCATGACCTGTCAAGAGCAGGGTCAGCTGCGGGTCAGCCCCAAAGAGAGAAAACAGCAATCGCCTCCCGCTTATCAGCGCTTGGGGCGGGTGGAGGGACACCCGTGGGGTGGGAGCAGGGGCAGGGCCGCGGGGATGGCCCGAGGGTCACCCCTGGGTTACCACCGAACAGCTCTGATGGGGGAACGAGAGCTGCAGGCGGATTAATCCTGGGCGGTGTCCAGCTCCCGCATCCTTACAGCTCTGATTTGAGGCCAATACACACTGCCCCACCCAAAAAAGGTGCTTTTCCAGCCAGAATTATGTCCATTTTCATGCCTGACCCAGGAGAGAGTGAAGCTTTGCTGATGCACAGGGTAACCCTATAGAAGGCTCTGAATCCTGCTCACTTTTATTCTCACGCACCTTGCAACCTGCGACTATTTATGTATTCAAGGCTTAAAAGAGCAAAGCATTTAATCAAGTGCTTAACATCAAGGCCACCAGTAGTTTCCCTGACACTGAAGGAATTATTCCCATGTGGAGCACCAAGTCACAGCCTGCTGTGTTGGGATCCAGGCGGAGCCCTTTCCCAGCCCTGCTCAGAGGCATTTTGGGGCAAGTGGGCACAGTTTCAGGAGAAACAACCCCATCTCTGAGAAGCAGCCTGGGATTTGTAGAAAACTCGGTATCATGCAGAGGTGGGCTAAAGCAGCTGTCTAAAATGAATGCAACACTCAGTGTTTTGGAGGATTTGTCATTTTTCCTGGTTTCTGGTGAACTGTCTCCATTTCACTTGCCTGTGTAAGGGGTTGTCTCAGTTCTGCACCTCCCCAGTGCCTGTGCCCCTCATGCAGGGCTGCGGTGCTGGTGCTCCATCTCTCTCTATTTTCCTTTAGCCCAGCTGATCCAATCTGGGAATAAAAACAGAGGGAAACAGATGGTCCATTGTACACTCTGCTCCTGCCTGCACCGGCTCCCAAGAACCCGGTGCTGGGGCCAGGTCTTGCCTCTTATTTTCCATGTTTCAGGTTAAATGCATGTGCTAAGAGGAATGTGGGCAGGACAGCTTGTGTTCCTGAGGGGGGCCCCCTTGGTCACCTCCTGCTTTGGGGTGGTTTTCCTGCTAGAGCTGAAGAAATCAGGTGGAGAAGGTCCCTGGGGCAGGAATGGGTGTCCTTGAGCCAGGAGCCCCCGGGGTGCCTGGAGGTGACGTTTTTGTCAGCCCTATTAATCATTGAGTAACATCTTAGGTGCTACAGCATTTGGAAAACTCTGAAGTATGGTTTTTCATATCAGTGGGTTATGTTTCTCAGCAAAAAAAAGGGTAATTTTTACACCGGCAAAGAACTGTGTGTTACCACCCTCCCTTCACAGCTTTTATTGTACTAGATAATAATTTATTGACATGACATCAGCTTCGGTATCAAACTCTGCCTCCAATTAGCCCAGCTCCGGGGAAGTTTCTGTTTCACTTCTGCACAGCAAGCATTGGCCACATCCAGCACAGCAAACACCAGGCACAGGCAGCTGGTAGCTCCTAACCCTGCTCCCATTTTCCAGGCTTTCTGCCTACCTTAGGAGACAAAAAAAAGCAGAAGGCTGACCCCCAGCGTGATGAATTCCTGCTGAGCTTTTTCCCATTAACTTCAGTAAGGGCTTAATCCGGTGGTTTTCAGAAGCTGGGTGGCTGGTGGGGACTTTTGATGGAGGCAGGGGAGAGAAGACAGGGTGTTAACATGTATTTCTGATTAATTATAGTGTTCTCAAGAGTAAGTGAATAATAGTACTGGTCAGAGCCAGGCATCACACGGGTCTCAGCCCTGCAGAGTAAATGGTGTCTGAATCGTGAGTAATGTTGACCTGGCAGAGGCCAGATAAGATACGGATTTTTCATGTCCAGGACTGGACAGAATTCCACATATTGATAACTAAATGCACCAAAATACAGGCAGCACTTAGCACACAGCTCTTCCTCGCTCTCAGAAATCACATTCAGCTGGGCTAGACAGCAGAAGTGCCCAGCAGGGCAGGTAATTCATAAGAGAACAATTAGGAGATTAAATGGCTTCAATAACTTCCAGCCTTGCTGCCTATCTGGTAGAAAAAGCATCTTTTCCTGTTAATCTGGTGAGAGCCAGGGGCCAAACCCTGCGGTGTCTAGGAGGGATTTCTGCAGGGACCCTGACAGTTCCCAACTGGAATTATGTTCCGGTGCCACCAGATGAAATCACAACTAAACAAGTGCTGGTGTTAAACTAAACTGATGGCAGAGCTGTGGAGAGAATGGAGTTGTCCCAGCACTCTGGGTGTGTTTGGGAGCCGAACACTTTCCATGCACGCTGAGCCAGCACCTTTTATAAATAACTCCTGAATTTACCCATAGCTCTCAAAGCCATCTCACCTCAGAGCTGCCCAGAACAACTAAAAATTCACATGGTTGTTTTTCAAAGCACAATAATCTGCCTAAAGTCAGCTGTTCTTGTTTTTAGTCATCTTGAAAACATGAAGATACCCCATTGCTCTGAAAGCAGGCAGGAGGAATGCAACAAAATGAATAGTTTGACTTTCATGGTTTTATTTTGGTATCTATTTTGTATCTATATCTCATATCTATATATGATATATATTATTCTATTATTGACCTGTTCAGATGTTTCTCAATGGAAAATGTTCAAAATTTCCAGTTTATGAGCTGTTCTTGGAGGAGAGGTGACTATTTGACACTGATTTGGAATGAAAAATGGTTTGAATAATCCAAGTTTCCTACAGAATATAAACTCCACCTTCCAGCCAGGTCTGGGAGTGATAATTTTCCTCCTACTCCAGGTTTTCTCACTTATTAAAAAAAAAAAAAAAAGATAAATGGCATGATATATACTTGAGTCTCTTGCATTTTTGCCAGGCTAAGTGATGGAGAAATTGCTTCATCCCTTCTGATGGCACTGGTGGAGATGCTGAGAAATGAGCTGTGTTTAATTCCGTCCTTCTATCAGGAATCTGCTAAAATTTGGGCTGAATGAAAACAAAGATTTCCCCAGGAACTGCACTCAGCACCCACAGCGTGGTGGGAACCAGGTCCTACACTGCCTCCAGCAATTCTCCCCGAGGCTGTCGCTCCTGTTTCCAGGAAGGCACTCAGAGGTGGGCAGAGTTAAACCAACCCTAAATATTTTAGCACAGCACATCCACTGCCTTCTCACAAGGTGTCAGAACAAGACATTACTTATAAAAAGGTGATAAAAATGCAAAACCAAACAGAAACTTGGGGTCACCCCACCTTTCGAGCACTGCTCTGTGCTGAGCTTTGCAGACCCCCAGCACTGCTCCGGACCATCTGCCCCAAACCTGGGCATTGTAGGAGCTTTCCTGTTGCAGCAACAGCTTTTGCTGGCTGGTGTTGGGTGAATGGGGCAGGTCAGAGCTCTCAGTTTCTTTTCAGACTTGGAAAAGTCAAGAAGACTGTGTCTATTCAGTATTAAATATTATCTCCTGCAAACAAGACTTAGGAGCCTGTTTAAAAACCGTCGGCTTTAAAAAGCGCGGGCTTTAAAATCCGTGGGTTTTAAAAACCTTGGGCTTTAAAAAGCGTGGGCTTTCCAGCCCAGCACAGCAGCAGCACACGGGACCACATCAAATTCTTCTTTTATGAATCACAGAATAGATTCTGCTTTAATACTTAGGAATATCTGTAAAGTGGGAGTTGTGACTGAAGCCAGCGTTTGACCTCCTGGCATTCCCGGCCGGACACGTCCTGGCATGGCTCATTGAAGATGCCCATGTTCCGCGCTTTGCCTTGTCACCAGGAGATATGGCACACAGATGGGATGATCATACTGGCCCCCAAAGGAAAATATTTAACCCAGGGATGTCAATGGAATATAGAAATGATGGTTAAAATCCCAGAAGCCTGCCTTGTTTTTGTCTTTTTCCTTTCATCTAGCACTTTGGGTCATGCCATCACTTATATGCTTCAGCCCAAACAGGCAATTGCTGAGTTAAGAACCTGGAGTTCAAAGTGAACCATAAACCTTAGTCTATAAGATAAATCATACAAATTACTTTACAGAAATAAATAGAACATTTGGGAGAGAGGTTATCTTCTTGCCTTCAGTTTACATCTCTAATGACTGTAAGTTCACAAATGCATTCTGTCAAGAATATAAACATTGCTTTTATTATACCAAAGACAGATATTTATGACCAACTTTTACAGTATGGCCAGCCAGCTTAGAGGAAAACCCTGGAATCTGGGCAAGAATGTAGAAACTTTGTCATGATAATTATTAAATTTGTGGGCATCTTTTTAAAGCACCGTGAACTCTATTCAGAAAGAAAACTTCACCATTTGGGTTAAACTGCAGAAATAAGGTTTTAAAGCAGTGGTCAGGGCTGAGCTTTGCTAAATTTTTCTTGTGCAAGTGGTGCTGACATGCAGAAATAGGTGTTCCCACACAAATACACCCAGGTGGGATTTCTCTAAAACTTTGAACTCATCTTTCCCACAGTTCTCAATGATTTTATTATTGCAGCCTTACACAGTGCTGTATTTCAGGGCACAGTCCTTGCTCTCCTGCTCTTGTTGCCAGAGGAATTTCGTTTGGATTAGACTAGTCACTCAATCCTTTTTTTCTATGGCACAGTATAATAAGGAAAAAAAATATTAGATTGATAAAAAGATTTTTTTCTGAAACTGGGTGTTGGAGAGGTCAGGGAAACGTGGAGTCAACCCCAAAGGGTGTTTTACACCCAGATCCCAACATGGAAACTGGTCCCAGTTTGTTCCTCAAAGTGCTGCCTCATCCTGCTCTGTCCAGACTACATTAGAGTCCCCAGCAAACCAAAATATTTTTACTGCTCTTTGAAAAGCTCGTCTTGCAAAGCAGAGGAAGAGCTTGTGTAGGATGCAGCTTGGGTACCTGACCTGAAGCTCCTGTGGTGCAGAAGATGGGGATAAATAACATTTTCCTTGTGGAAATCCAGGAATATTGCGGTGCACTGCTGTTGTGGAAATCTGGGCTCTGCTCCTTGCTCTGTCTTTAGGATAAGGCTGGCTGGGGAGAGCTTGGGCTGTCTGGGACAGGAGGTGCTGCTTGTGCCTTAGGAAGTGGTGACATCAAGTGTTTTCACTGCTTGATGGACTCAGGGTGCTCCTGGGGAAAGAGAGACCAGATCCAGGTCCAAAAGGATAAGAAAAATACCTCCCTGAGCCCCGGAGGCAGCGTTTGGGCTCTGCTCCATCTCATCTCATTTACCCCTCCAAAACAAGTCCCTCTGAGCCCAAGCTAAGCCTAATTAGCAAAGCAAATGTGGGCACGGCTCCACTCCCAGTGCCTGGGCTGTTTTACACAAGCCCACGGGTATTTCCCATCTCAGCCAAATCAGCACCTCTCCAGAGCCCTCTTCCCTCCCAGAAAAAAGGGCCTGTTTTGGAGCAGGAGAAGAGGGAAGGCTCACACCAAAACCACCCTGCAGCGCGTATCACTGGGCTGCATGTGCTCTGTGAGTGCAGCAGTCATGGATAAGGTATGAGAAATTGGACATGGGATTGCATTTCCTGCTCATGCATCTGCTGGATAAGCTGTTTGGAGCCTGCTGCTCCATCCAGGGATTGTTTCTTTCCTACATCATGGTAGTCACAGTGTCTCTGGTTGGATGGGGTAAGTTATGTCTGGGAAGGAAGAGAAGGGAAAGAAAGGGGGGAAAAAAGGAGCATGTTGAAGACAAAAGCGTTTAAGCCCAGACATGTCTGTGAGCATGTGTGTGACACATTCATGGGCTGGTTTGTCGGAAGCAGGGATGTAAAATCTGTGCCCCCAGTCGTGCTCAGCAAATCAAAGGGTGGAATGGAAGAAAGAAGGAATTCCTCAGCTCTGGCTACGCCTGCCGATCTTGCCCAAATGTTGCTGGCGTGCGTCCCCCCCTCCAAGCAGTGGAGCTGTGGGGAAGTCTGGGGTGCAGACCAGCTCCCAGTGAGGATTTCACATCTCCAGTGCCCCCCAGATCCTCACTGCAGGAACCCAGGTCAGCATTGAGTGGTGGGAGGATGGACTGCAAGCCGGTCCTCAGTGCTGGTGGGAGCAAACTATCAGTGACCAAGAGAGCTCTGGGCTTCTGCCCTGGGGACAGCATCTGGCTGGGAAGCAGAGCGGGGAGGAGGCAGAGGAAGGACCACCAGGGTTTGGGCATGGGTGAGTTTTGGAGTCAGTGGGTTTGTGAGGGACAGCAGGAGGGAGCAGGGCTGCATCTCCACAGAGGGTCAGCAAACAGTGGCGGTGCCAGTGTCCCCTGTGTCCCCCGTGCCACACCCAGATCTCCTCCCAGCTCCACTGGGGCACATCAGAGTGTGCCAGCTGCTCTGTGTCTCCCCTTCACCTTTCTGCTTTGCATACAGGGGCTGTGACAGAGATGAGAAGCTCACCTCTGCTGTATAAACCCACGGGACCATTTAAAAACCTTTCCCGACAGAGGGACCACTCCACTCCCTCACAGCAATGCACCAGAGGGTGTTTTGATAAACTGATTGTATCCACAGCTCAAGTGGATGGGGGTTTCTGGAAAAAGTCCAAGGATTTGCTGCTCCATTTGACATCTCCCACACAGACTCCTCCCTTTTGTTCCAAGCAGAAGTGTTACTTTCCTTCTCTTTCCTTACCTTTTTTTTTTTTTTTTCCAGAGGGAATCAAGATACAGGATAGGAAGGAACACAAATGAACAAACAAACAAAAAGCCAAGAGAAATTATTTTTGCATTGAATCATGCAGAAAAAAAGCCCACTCCTTTCAAATGGAACTGAGCAGCCAAGAAAATTCTGAGAAAAAAGGGATTCAATGGGAGAAGTGCATGGAACAAAATAGATTTTTCTTCACTGGAGGTGTTTTGCAGGAACGCCTGTGACTCCTCCAGCCCCTGCCTCTGTGCCACGCAAACAGAACCCAGCCACCACCTCCATCCTTGAGATTGCCCTTTGTGCAGAACTAACCTTTGCCAATAGACTAATAGAGGGATTCATTAATAATTTGACTTAAATGGTGTCTCAGGGCTCTTCATTACTTGACTGCTTGGTTGGAAGCACCAACAAATATTTTGTGTTTTAGCACAGAACTGAGAGCAGGAGCGTGTTAACTGTTATCCCTGAGGTGATGTCCCTGGTTCAGCAGAGCCTGCTCCTTGGAAGACCCAGACAGATCCAGGCATTTCCCCACACTCCTCTCTCTCGCATTGGAGCCACCCTCTCAAGGGCTTTTTTCTCCAAAATTAATTATAACTCGCATTAAAGCCAGTGCATCTTAATATGAGCTCTGTCATAATCACAGATGAATGAGGTATCTGGATGTACACAGTGAAAACTTCTCTTTGTTGGAGCCATTTATAACACACAAGTATTCCAGGATTATTCCAGGCAATAAACAGGCCAGGAAAACAGTGATTATCCATGAAAATGAACGATGGTAAATGGTTTAATACAACGGTTTACACAAGAAGTAGTATAAAAAAACATCTCCCAGGCATCTTACCTGAATGATAAATGAAAACAGAGCCTCAAATAACAATAACAATGTAAAACAATTTGGGAAGCCTTTTCTAAGCAGCACCCTGGTTAGAGTCCAAAGAAAATACATGCAAAAAATATTCAAAATCCCATGCTTTACATTGACTTTGGCCAGCTCCCAGTTCTTGGGTATAAAGCTTTCTCCCAAAGTTTTGCAAGTAAAACAAGTTCTTTGAATGAGGGCCTGATCCAGCCAGCTGCTGAGCATTCTCCGTTCTCACTGAGGTCATCAACATCCACGGTTTGCAGGACAGACCTAATGCATAGGTCAAAAAAATATTCCATATTGAAATCCATCACATAAAACTCACCAAAAAACAAAACTTTCAGGATCCACCCCTTAGTTGTGTAATGCTTTTTTTGGTTTGGTTTTTTTTAAAATTGAAAATAGGAGAGATTTGAATACTGAAGTCACTGCTGGAAACTGTTCCGGCATCTGAGTGACCATGAGGCCCATGGAACTGGATGCTGCTCTCAAGGTTAGGGCCAACCCCTCCCTGCTCCACTCGTGGGAGCAGCCTGATGCTTGGAAGCAGCTTCTGGAAATGCTCCTGCACACAAGCGGCCCCTTCAGCCCCGAGCACGGCGCAGGATTGCGCTCTGAGCCCTTAATCCCCGCAGTGAGAAGCGGAACACTGCACACAAGATGTAGCAACAAAATAGATTCAGTTCAAGGTTAGTCTCAAGAACCCTTATCTGATCACTGACAGTAATTTATCACACAGAACCCATCATTAGTGTCAAGCTGTTTTATTACCCACTAACTTAACACTGTTTTACCAAGAGTCAAGTGTGATGTCACTCATGTTAAAGTAATTTACAGCTAATAGATATGAGGTAGGAGTCAATGTTGGCTCGCTGAGTTCCTTTCATACTCGGTGCTAGCTCCTCTCATTTTGCTCGGTAGGCAAATCAGGGAGCAAGGAGAGGCAGCAATGAAGGGGAAACCAGCCCAAGCACACACAGAGAAGCTTTGAATTCCCCAGCAACTTTTACTTTGAATACAAGAACTGACTCAAATACATGAGCTCTGATATCCAAGAGTTGAAATGGACAGTGGGATTCAAGAGACAATAGCAAGTAATCTGGTTTGTAGGACAAGAGGTCTGGAGTGCTTTGGCCATGTGGAAGCTCCAGCACATCAGTAGAGGGGGAATCCCTCTAGAAGTCACATCATGTACCCCCAAATCCTGCAAAATCTGTCTCACCAGGAAAGAATAAGCTTGGGCTGATTTGACATTGTGTTTTCAGTGGTCTCAGCTTTGATGGTCAGAGTTCCCCTAATTTGGAACACAAAGAGAAGTTACAGAAACCTCGATAAGGAGTTTTGTTGCAAAAATTGCACATGGACGTTGTTTTCCTTCCCTGCCTTCCCCATCTCTCCAGCCAATTCTGTTCAGTCTTAAGGTCAGCCCCAGTGCAGGCTGTGTTTATAAGAGAATACATTTCCCATTTCCAAGCACTTGCCATCTCCTCTAATGAATCCTCCTGCTGACGTCTCCGGGATCCATATTCTTAGCCTGCTAGACATTCAGAGATAATCCTGACTAATGTGTATATATTCAAAGAGTTTTATTGTGGAGAATTGTACATTTGGGTTAAGGGAAAGGGCATCCTATATCAGCTCACCTCTCCAATTTTATACCCATTAAAACCATTTAAAATCACTGTATCTGCTCTCATTTCCCCTGGACGTTCCTAAACGTTGGACTGTTTGCATGGTGACTTCAAATGATCCTGGAGGTGTGACCCTTCAAGGGACTGCAGGGAAGGTCTCTAGGGATTAAATTTTAACAGTTCTTGGGGTCTCAGGTAAATATGTTGCTCTGACAACACACCTGGACTGTAAATCACTGGAGCATCTCTTTTGTCAGCTCTGTCAATAACTGTCCTGGTTTGTAAATTCTGTTTGATCAAACAACTCTTGGAAACAATCACGATTTCAACGGTGACCTCCGTTTCAACCCGCAGCACCAATTGTATGCAGATTGGCCAATGGCCCCTGAAAGGAAGACCCCCAACTTTTGGCTGCAGGAAGGGACCAGCTGACCAGATGTGAGGCTGAAGGTTTGGAAGAGCTGGACAATGGTTAAACTCCACCTAGAGATTGGCCTGGGTACAGTCAGATGGGATATACATGCTCATAATTTTCTTCTTTTCCATGGGGAACTGAATGAAAGCTTGCCAGGACTTCTGCTTCTGCATATCTCTGCTTTCTTCAAATCATTCCAGAGGTTTCTGGTAACACATGGCTTAGCTCAGGCAGTTCCTGTGGAATCTCAAGAGCGATCAGGAGATTGTGAGTGGCCCTTTGCCGCGTTCTCCCTGGCCACAGCACTGGTGGGCTTCCACCGTGCTGGGAGAAAGCAGCTGGGCAGGACCAGCTGTGATCCAGGCCTACAACTCACATGGTGCAAAGCCCAGGTTCTGGCTTAACTTTTTATTTGCAAAAGTAATAAAAAACGTTCTTCTATCCCTCCCCAACTCCAGAGCTTTCAACCATGGATGCTTCTCTTGGGCAGCCCAGAAGGACGAAGAAGTGCTTTGCTTTCCACTCTGGCCAAACCAGCTGCCTCTCCACCTCTCCCTCTCCATACCACCTCTCCAACTAATTGGAGCCATGTTTTCATGCCAAAGCAGATGAAAAATGCAGCCAGTGAGGGTTGAGAGGTTGTTGAGAAGGTGAAAAATGAGGCTTGGAGAGGTCAGGGATGCAGCCAAAGAGGGAAGTTCCATGAGGTGGAGGAGATTTGCTGACCCAGACCAAGGCAGTTCAGATGTGGCAGAGAAGCTGTGAAAGGAAAGCACAGCCTGAAGTGGGTGAAGGCAGGAAGAATATTGGGCATAGGGATACTCAAATGAATCATAGCAAAGCAAGGCAGGGAACATTAAATTTAGTTCTAACAGGTAGGAAAAGGCTGCACCATTCATTTGTCACATCCTTTCAGTATCTTGCTTATGAGAAGTCACAGTGCCACTTCTCCATCATGGAAGATTATTTTTAGACCCATAAAACACATGAGGAGAGAGATGCAAAATGAAAAGTACCCCATAATGCAGAGAGTGGCCCAAACTCATCCCTAGGGCACCTGTATCAACTTCAGTGGAAGGCTTCCCCCAGAGGTTCATTCAGACCTGTGTTTAGAAGTGCACAACTATGCAATGCTGGGCTTTTGAGTCAGGAACTTCACACCAAGCCTGAAATAGGAAAAAAAGAAGTGCTTCTAGTTATAGATACCAAATAAAGCAGAAAACAAGCATCAATATCACAGGTGATTTAGGGCAGAAATTCTCTAAGATGTGAAATTTTGTCCATGTTAGTGTAGAGTTAAATAAAACTCCAGTAAGTAAAATGAGGGAGACTCATGTTTTGGGAACGTGCCTCATTCTGGGCCTTCAGAATCAAATCCATGCAGTCTCCTGATTAAAATAACAGACTTCTGCAAATCTTCAGACCTTGAAAGAAGCAACCACCTTCTATGCAGCCAGACTCTCAAGTGGTTGGATTTACTAAGTGCATAACTTCTCACTATTTATATTTTAAATCAAAAATTTCTTGCTTCCTTCTACTCTGTACACATATGTAAGGATTAAAAAAGTGGAGAGCTGGCTTCAAAGCACCTATAAAAAACCCAACTGAGTTATCCCTCTGTGATGCAGGGACTCCTGTCCTGAACTACATGCAGAAGTGGCCAGGTAGAACCACCTGCAGGTGACACCCTCCGGATCCTTCCCTCCAAGCAAGAATGCTCAAAGAACCAGGAATGATCCCAGATGGGCAAGGGCTACAGAAACCAGGAGGAAGGTAACACAGGTTCAGCCTTGCTGCTGCAGGGAGGCTTGTGTAGGGGGTGAACACTCCCAAAAGCTGTACCTCTGTTCTTTGGGTAGTTTGGGAAGACAAATCTCCAAGAGAGACTCACATTCAGGAGCCACAGACCATCCAAAAGCTGTCAAGCAAATCCTAAGGCAAGTGAGTGCTGTGTCATTTTCAAGGTAAGGGGTTTAACACTGTATTGAAAAATTAAAGTCTTTCCACCATGAGGGCTGGTTGGAAGTTTGTCCAACCGGAGAGCAGGGGCACAGCACCAGTCAGACAACAACTTCTCAGTCTCCCACTTTGGTCCCAGGTAGATGAAATCAGCAATGCTTCCTCAAAGTCATTGCACTTCTGAGGAATAACGAATCTGAGGGTCTCCTAGATGGATTTTTCTTTTTTAATCCTTGAGATGACCCCATTTCCAGTTTCCTTGCAGCATCCCACATAGTGAGGGGCTCTGTTTATGAGAACACTGCTGTTGATATTAGAGCTCATTACTCCAGAGCCTGAAGCTTTAAGGAAAAACACCCAGTATCACGAGACTTGAAATGAAGAAAATGAGCTCATACCCCAGAGGTGTCCGGCTGGGAGATTCTACTTTATGGAAATACAGTACAAAATATCTCCAAATGACTTGGGCACCAACATCCCACCCCCCAACATTTAGTAATAACATAATGGTCCCAAATTTTCCTTCCCTGGCACAGAAAGAGGAAGATCCTTTGCACGTTTCTCCCAACCAAGCAACAACCAGGTTACATCATGACTTTGGTGGCCGAAGCTCCTCGCTTTCCTCCCTCCCCCACCCCAGGAACAATGGCTAACTGTTCTTTTTCCATCTATAAATTTGTCTGAGTTAACAGTTCCCAAGATCTGGCAGCAAGCTGGAGCTGGGAGTGAGCTGAGAGATAGGAGAGTGACAGTCTGAAATGAAACACAGAGCTGCTGGGCCTGCAGCCGTCAGACAGGAGCCTGGCTCCCTCCCTTAAAGATTAGCGAGACTCCTTCGCTGGAGCCCTCCGCATTCCCCAAAATCCTAGCAACAAAGTGCTGTCTCTCAGCCGCCAATGAATCATGTGAATTTAACCTTTCACCTGGCCACAAGGAGGTTAATATACCAAAATAGCCCTTTTCTTTTTTTCTCTTCCCCCATTTATTGCCCATAATGGCAGCCGGGAGCATGGCTAAAACCCTGCGGAGCTGGAAAGGCTCTGGAAGTGGTTTGATTCCAGACTTCTGCCAGGACCGGGCTGGCATGCCCAGCATCAGCCCACCAGGCTGGAGTTTGCACAGGGAAATAGTTTCCATTACACAGTAGAGAAGGTTTTTGCCTCCCCTTGCCTGATTGGTGCCTCTCTGTGCCCTCCAGCTTCAACCCCACAAACGTTTACCCAAGGCGTCCCCCAGCGTGCCCACATGGCTGGATCCTGAGTCACCCGCTGCTCCCACCCACGGCACAGCTCCTGGAGGACTTCCCAGGTGAGGTCAGAACCCCCCCGAGATGCTGACCCCTCCTAGGTCTGTGTATCTTGGGCTGGAAGTCCTTGTCCTTTGGGTTTGGGGCAAAATTGGAGCCCTCAGTGTTCCCTGCCTAAAAAAAACCATGGAGGCCACAGTTTGCCCATCTGCAAAAAAAGAACCATGTGGTCTGTCCCTCACAGGGTATTCCCAGCAGCAGGAGCTGCAGCCCCAGCCTGTGCTCACTGGGCCTGCCATGTCAGCCTGAGGATTTCCTGACTGCTCTGCAACTTGGAGCTTCTGTTAAATCCGCCTGGAAGGAAAATGAATTTTAAACAATTTGGGTCCAAATCACGCAAGCACAGGTCACTTCTAGGAGGCACATGTCAAATTACCCATCTGAGGGGGGCACACAGCGCAGTTGGTATTTTGTAGCCTTTAAATACTGAAGGAAAAGGGGTGATTTGTGTAGCCATTTTTGGCTCGTGAGAGGCTGGAGGAAAGGCTGAGACTGAAGCATCCCAGTATAAAGGATCTGTAGGGGACAGCAAGAAACGTCATCTCTACAGGACACCTTTTATTTCCCATGCCAGTGAAGTCCTTGTGGGCTAAGGAAGAAAACAGGATCTCAGAGCAAGAGGGGGGAAAAATCAAATACTTTCCCCCACCTCTATCACAGCCCCCCTTCCTGAGAGCCACTGCCACATGCATATAACAGGAGATAAATATTTTTGGCAGAGCCTGCTGTTTATTTAACCCTTTTGAGATACAGCCCTCTGGCATCCTCTCACTCTTCCAGGCACAAAACCCGTCTGTCCCTGCCTGGCTGGGCTGGGGCAGCTCAGTCCTTGCTCACAGCCTCTCGCTGGACAGGGCTTCTGGCAGCCCTGGCTGTGTCCAACACTTCTCTCCAGCACTGCCTTTGGAATCAGCCTGGCCTCGACTGCAGGAGGTACCTGAGCTTGGTCCTCGGACAGGGACCAGCCCATCCCTTGGAGAGTGGGTAGGAAGGGGCTGGGAGGAGGACGGAGGGATACAGACTGGGGAATGTGGACTTGGGGATGTGTCGGCAATGGAGACCGGGGATGCTGGAGATACAGACCCTGTTGGTCTTCTCCTGTCCATCTCCCCCTTTCACAGGCTGGGGAAACAGCTCCTGGGAGCTTGCTGTGCAGAGTCAGAGAGCAGCCCGGTGCCGCCTATCAGGGCTGAAGGGGCTAAATAGGCGATGGGTTTCCCTTTGCACAGGGTGGCTCGGGATGGGGGGATCGGAGGGGGCCCGGTGCCAGGGCAGAGCCCAGCCGCGGGCACCGCCTGGGCTGGATTCTAACATCGGAGCTCGCCCTCCCCGGCATCCCCGAGAGCAGGAGGCTAAGAGACGCCTCTGAGCCCCGGGGGAGGATGCTGCAGCTCGGGGGAGGCAGAGGAAGGAAAGGGGACATAATTAATTGTCACCTCCCCGTGCACTGAGGGGAAAGGTAACCATAGTTTCCATGCTGGGGGTGAGCCTTGCTGCCTTGCCCGGTGCAGCAGGAACGGGAACGTTTCTGCCCTTCTTTCTCCGTTTGGCATTTGGCTTTTCTTTTTTTTTTTTCTCTTGACTTTTCCTTGGGGGAGGGGGGAGCTAAAAGCCCCCTCCGGGACGGCGCAGGACGCTCCCACGCGTCCGCCCTGCGCAGGACTCACAAATCAGCCGGAGCAGGATTAGGGCCGAGGGGCCGGGGCGCCGGGCAGTCTGTCCCGGCCCGGGGGAGCCTCACCTGGAGGGGTCAGGGCTCCCTCGGGGCCGTGTCGAGCCGCACCGGCCCCTCTGGAACTCAGCCGGAGCCAAGCTCCGCCTGGACGGTGCGGTGAGGGGGTACGGGGAGCCTTTAGGAAGAGGTCGGTCCCTTCCTAAGCCCCTCAAAATAAGTGGTCGAATCCCCCGGGAAGAGCGGAGCCGGGTCCGACTCAGCCCTGCAAACGGACCGTGAGCCCGGTAAGGGCCGTGCACCGGGGTCAAAGCTCCCGGAGGTACCGCCAGGGTACCTCTCCCGAGAGGCCTTCCCGCCTGTCCCACCGCCAAACGGGGATGGAAGAGAGGGATCGGGGTTTCCGGGCATCACCCTCATCGGTGCTGTGTTACGATTTTTTTACCTAATCCTCTCCGTGAGCCTGGCAGGGGTGTGCGGCCGCCACGTCGGGGTGCCCTCGGTGGGGCAGCGAGCACCGGGAGAGCCCCGGGCTCCCCGTGTGCCCCACTCCGGCGTGACTTCCCCGGGCGCAGTGCGAGGGCTGCGGACGGGGCACCGCCGCTGCCCACCGCTGCCACGCTGGCACCTTCCCTCCCACTTCATTTAAGCATCGCCCACCGGGGCCTTCCTCGCAGGAGCACCCCCGGGCCCCCTGCCTGCCCCCGGTTACCGCTCGCAGCCCGAAATCCTACAAACACCCCAAAGCACGGCACCTCCCACGCCGTGGACGCCGCACGCTGTCCTCACGCGTGGGTGACACCAGCCCGGGCCGGTGCCCAGCGGGGACTGGCATGTGGGGCCAGTCGGGCGGCTGGTGCTGGAACCCCCGGTGTTGGTTGGAGCACCTGCCCGGCGCTGCTCCGCGCCCGCGGGCGCTGCTGTCGCGGCTGCGGGAGGAGCCGCTCCTTGGACCCTCCGCCCCTCGCCGCGGCCTCGGTGGGGCGAGAGCCCGGCAGCCCCGACACCAGCGGAGGAGAAAATGCGTTGAAAAAATAGTTTAAAAAAAATTAAACAGAAAAACCCAACAGCTGAATGGACCTGACCACAGACACGCCACAGGTCCGCGGGCAGGTTTTCGCGCACGGTGGTTTCCTCCGCCGTGAATACGCTCACCGGGTACATCCCTCCGGATTTAGCAGCGCCTCGTTTATTTCTACCTTTTCACATTTCTTTGAACGCCAGAAGCGATTGGTGAAGGCAGTTCATAGGCATTTTAAAAAAAATAAATATAATAAATTACTGTTAAGTAACATCTCTTGAAATTGTGAAAACTGGCAACCCACGCGAAACGAAACGAAGGAAGCTTCAGCCGTGGCTCAGCCACAGCAACGAAGGGTTTGGGGCCGGTTTTCTGTAGGGACGCTTTTATCCGTGCCGCCGCTGGGCTGGGGCTTCCTCGGGTTTTATTTTCTTTTTCTATAGCTTTTTCACATTTTTAAAAAATATCTTTCTGCCTTTTTTTTAAATATCCTTTTTTACCCTTAATTTTCTCCCTTTTTTTTTCTTACTTTTACTTTATTGTTGGGGGGAGGAAATTAGTTGTTTTGGTTTTGTTTTCTTTTTTCGCTCCACGGGCTCAGGGACGCAGGGATACCCTGCGAGCCGTAAACGGCCGCTTTCGCGAGCAAATAAATACATCTCCAGCCAGTTGCGTTGCATTATTCCGAGGGAAATAGCTGGCATTCCTGCACCAGTTTATTTTGGAGCTGAAATTTCCCACCCTTCCCGCAGCGCTGCTCCCTGCGGAGGCGAGGCTGGACGGGCTCCCCCGGGCGCCGGGACCGCACGGGCGGGTAGAGCTGGGCCGCGTTACCGGAGCGCTCCCGGGGCCGAGCAGGGCCCGATCCAGTCGGTAAAGGCCTGCGGACGACAAAATTCTGTCCGCCCGGGGATGGAGAGAGCGGCGGGAGAAATTCGCCGAGGGAAATTTTTCCCCGTTTCTCCGGGGAGGAGACAGAGGCACAGCGACTTTACGCAAAAGCGCAGTAATTCCCGGGGACAAATCCCGGTAACGATGGAATTATTTCCTCGCTGGCCGGTACCGGAGGAGAGTCAAATCGGCTGAATTACCCGGGCTGATCGGGCTGCTGGGGCTAAAAGCTCCTTTCCCTCTGAAGTCCCTTCCCGGCTCGCACCGACGGGGAAGAGCGGGGAAAGGTTTTCTGTCCCCGTCGCAAGGCCAGAGCGACTCGGCCGGGGGGGCTGCAGGGAGGAGGACCCTCCTCGCTGCTGCTCCCCCCGGGGAAGAGCAGAGCACCTGGAAGCGGGGCAGCCCCGACGGGACCGTGAGGGGCGGGAGAGCTGCTCTCCGAACGTGGCAAAGCCGTGCTGAGCCCGGGGCACGGCCGGAACGGGCAGGCTGCGAGCATCGCCGCATCCTCGGCGGGCCCGTGGGCCGCTTGAGAAAGTCAGGGCGGGCCGGGGACAGGCTGAGACGTCCCTTCCCCGTAAGGATGGGGTTTATGTCAAAACAGAACCGGAGCGCTCGCTCGGAGCAGAAAACCACCCGCTCTCATTCTCGGCTTCCAGATCCGCGCCGGGAAGTTTTCGGTGTGTTCCCCAGCATCTCNCAATCCCGGCCGGGACCGGGGCTGCCCCGCCGGCCGTCACGTGGGCCGGCCCGCACCGGGGCCGCCGTAAAGAGCCAGAGCCGCTGCCGCCTCCGCCACTTCCCCGCCGGGCGCAGCCAGGGACGCACCCGCGGGAGACGGGGCGGCGACAGGGGGGACACCGGGGGAGGGCAGCCCCTCTCTGCCAGCGGGTCCTGCTGGGTTGTTTTTTT
>VXAD01011617.1:271610-343395 GCA_013399195.1 Dicrurus megarhynchus | reverse complement strand
AAAAAAAAAAAAAGAAAAAAAAGACGGGAAGGGAAATACTATTGGGAAAAAAAAACTTAATTGTTGGAGTGTTTTTCCGGCCCCTTGGAGGTGCCCAGGCAGGCGGCAGGGCGGGGGAAGGTGCCGGAGGGGTTGCTGCCCGTTCCAAGGAGGTTAATTCTCGCCGTGGTTGAGAGGAAAGTTTAAAGGAAAACAAAACAAAACAAAAAAAAACCTTACAAATTTCAGCCCCTGCTTGAGGCAGGGAAGAGGCGTTTTCGGCGGGGGAAAGGCCGTCGGGTCGCCGGTGTGTGCGGGTCTAAGGCCGCTGCTCTCGGTTCTCCCTCCAGGTTCCTCTGAGTGAGCCCCTCGGCACCGCCGGGCCGCAGCCGGCCGGGCCCTGAGCAGCCGCCGCCGCCGAGGACGGAACATGTATCAGGGTCTGGCCCTCACCCCCAACCATGGCCAGTCGGCTTATTCCCACGACTCCAGCAACTTCCTCCACTCGTCGGCCGGCTCGCCCGTCTACGTGCCCACCACCCGGGTGCCCTCCGTCCTCCAGACGCTGCCCTACCTGCAAGGCTGCGAGCCGCACCAGAGCCACCTCGGCAACCCCCCGGGCTGGGGGCAGAGCGGCGGCGAGGCCGCGGCTTTCAACGCCGGCAGCCCCCACCCGCCGTCGGGCTTCTCGTACTCGCACAGCCCGCCGGGCAGCAGCCCCTCGGGCCGAGACGGCGCCTACCAGGGGCCCCTGCTGCTGGGCGGCGGGGGCCGGGAGCAGTACGGCAACGCCTTGGTGCGCTCCGTTAACGGGTCCTACTCCAGCCCCTACCCCGCCTACGTGACCCCCGAGATACCGCCTTCCTGGACGGCCGGACACTTTGAGAGCAGCGTGCTGCACAGCCTGCAGACGAGGCAGGCGGCCTTGCCCGGCCGCAGGTCCACTTTCGGTAGGTCGCCGCCGCCCTTCAGCCACGTCTCGGGGCGCCGGGTGGGAGCCATCCCCATCCCAACGTCAAACCCCATCCCCGCTGCGTGTCGGTGGCCCGGCCCCGGGATGAGCTGTCCCTCTGGCATCCCCGACGGGAGAGGAGAGGATGATTTTATCCAGGGATGGGGAGATGGTTCGGGAGCGGGGTATGTGCGGCTGACTCTGGACAGAGGTGGGATAAGGGAGGGGGGTGCGTGTGTGACAAGAAGGGCAAAGACCACGTTTCAAAGCAGAGCAATTCCCCCGGAGGACAGAGGAGCAGAGGCCGTTCAACTCCTTCCCTCCCCACCCCACCACCACCGCCGCGATATCTCCTTCCCACAATATCGACTTTGTGCCTGTGCTTCAATACTTACCCTTGTGTTTAAATTAGCGGGGCAGATTTATAGCTCCCTCCCTTTTAAGTAATTTATTGTGGTAAATTAGTTTATATTTGAACAGACTCTCGGTCTCCTCATTCGCCTTCGCCCAAACAGGTCCGTAGCTGCATTGCTCTGCGGCCTTTCGGGAGACACCGAAAGGCGCTCAGGCGTTGAACAATAAACTTCAATTCCTTTGCATCCACACTGAGAGCCCCTTTAAACCAAGCTCTGAGCAAATAAAGTTTTGGGCTTGATTTAACAGGACTCTTCGTGCGCGAGGTTTATAACCCCGGGGACACTCCACCAGCCTCCTCCGGCTGTGGTTTGCAAAGTCCTTTAAAAGCCACTTCAAGATCTCAGCCGCGTTATCATCTTTACTGCGGTGAACCGAATTATCTTATCTTCACCCCGAGAACAAAGTTAGAGCAGGGAAGCAGCCCCCTCCCCACCGAACTGCCTCCCCAGCTCGGCTTTTCCTCCCACGCCGGAGGTGCTGGGCAGCGGTTTCTTTCCAGGATTTTCTCTTTGTGAAAATCCGACGCGTTGTGCGGGAAAGGATCGTCCTGCTGAGGGAGGTGATGCCTCAGAAATCTTTTCTGCACTTTGAATTCGGTGCTTTAGGATCCAGGATAGCGGCTGCCGTCCTCTCTGCCGTTTATTTTTGCTCTTGGATAGTGTAAACTCTCTCAAGTAGTCTAAACTATTCTTTTTTTTTTTTTTTTTTAATGGNTTTAATGAGTTACTGCAATATTTTTTTTATCTTTTCTCTTTACATTTTATTTCTATTTTCCATTTTCCTCCTTTTAAAGTTTTGCTCTTCTTCCTTTTTCTTTCCGTTGCATCATTATTAATCTGATAGAAGATTTTAAAAAATAATAATAAAAGCTATTTTTCCTGGTAAGAAAAGAACGGGAAGAATAAGTTATTTTTTTAAAAGAGGGAAAAAAGCGGTAGGAGGAAAAAGACCGGCTCTCGATTGAGAGGTGCCCCGGTTTCCCTCCGGGCTGCCCGTTTGCGGCTGAGCCGTGCTCGGGGCAGGGATGGACGGCGGACGGTGCTCCGCGGCTCCTTCCCGGGAATTTCTTTTTTCCCGGGGACAGAAAAAGTGAGGAAGAGCCTCTCTAGCAGGAATTGGGGCCGCGGGAGGCCGGTGATGCTCTCCTGCGGAGCCCGGGAGCCCCGCGGGTGCCAGCCTGGCATCGCTCTGCGGGCAGCTCAGCCTTCCCCGGCCGGGCCGTGCCCCCCGGCCAGCGCCTGGGTGTGTTTCATGATGGAAATCAGGAAAATCGCCCCATTTTGTCCCCTCTCCCCTTTATTTTTGCACCCCGGAGTGCATCATCGCACTCTCCCGCTCAGGACCCTGAGCCTCCTCATCCCAGGGAGACCCCAGCCGCGTTCAGCCCTTCGGCGTCTTTCCGGGAAGGGATGAGGGAATAGGCGGTCTTTGAACAAAATATTAAATTATTAAGGTGTGGAGGGAACAAAGGGGTTTGGTTCACACTTCTAGGGTGGAAGTAAACCCCCTCCGGCCAGGGATTTCCCCAGGTATTGGGGCACAGGGGATTGGAGACCCTCTCCCGCAGGGTCCCCGGGGACACCCCCGTGCGCTGGGGATGCCTCCTGACCGTCACGCCGCGGGCGTTTCTTCCAGAGTACCTGGAGGAGTTCCCCGGGGACGGCCGGGAATGCGTGAACTGCGGAGCCATGTCCACACCGCTCTGGAGGAAGGACGGCACCGGGCACTACCTGTGCAACGCCTGCGGGCTCTACCACAAAATGAACGGCATCAACCGGCCGCTCAAGCCGCAGAAGAGGCTGGTAAGAGGGGGAAACTCGGCCGGGATCCCCTGCTCCACGCGGGGTTGGCTGGAGGGCAGGGGATGGGGGGCTGTCGCCGTGCTCGTTGGGGTCTTTGTGTCAGGTCTGTTTGACCCCCTGTCCTCCCACAGATGAAGTGCCAGGATGCCCTTGTTGTGCTGCAGAACCTGCTGGGGTCAGGGGGAATGGGATGACACCAGAGGGGTTTCTGCCCTGTCACGAGTGGTGGGCAGCGGAGACAGAGCCGCAGGGACTGGAGGGGTCCCAGGGCTGCACAGAGGGTCTGCACCAGAGGCGAGCAGGGACAGTCAGTCCTGCCTGTGGTTGGGACTCTGCGGGCTTCCCCTGGCTCTGTTCCTGTAGTGGGTGCATTGCTTTGTATTCTACAATTATTATTATTATTATTACTATTACTATTATTACTATTACTATTACTATTACTATTTCCTTGTGCTCCATGCAGACACACACGGTCTAGGCAGAGCAGTTGAACAGGAGGCAGGGCTGGTCCTGAGCTGGTCCCCCGGGTTTGTGGCTGCTCACGATGGGAGCAGGATGGGGCCCTGCTCCCCGCTGCCTTCACCCTCCCGCCTAAGGGGAAAACTTGGGGTTTGGCAGTTCCCAGTTTCCCTGCTGGTTAAAGCATTAATTCCCTCTGTCAATGTAATTCTGGGCTTCCTCCAATTGGGATCCCATGGTGAGAGAGGAAAGGCGCGTCCTTTTCTTTTTTTGTGGAGTCGCTTTGGGATGTTTAAATTTGGTGGTAACAGTTTTGGTTTTAGAGCTTGTCATCAGAAGCCGTCATTACAAACAGGATGTTTGTTGGAGCCGGCCTGGGGAACAGCTGGGAGCTCAAGCTTGGGCTTTCACTTGTGGTGTATTCCTGTAGTCTTGGGGTTTTTTAAATGCAAAACAAATTATTAGCAATAACCCAAAAGTGACAATTTTCCGTGTAAGAAAATCAGTAAGGAAAAAAGAAAAGGTTGCGATTGAGCAAGATGTTTCATTCTGATTCCGACCCTCAGAAATGTAGCTCCGGATTTGCAAAATGAAATGAGTAGCAACTCCATGGGAAATCCCCCTGTTTTGTTCATCACATTAAAATCAAGGCATTGGTGTGAAACATTTAGCATTAGCCAACAGGATTTGCCTGTCTCTCCAAAATCCTTCTGTCTCCTTAAATGTGATGACATTAAATCTGCAGCCCCAGTCGCTGCTGTGCCGCAAATCTCAGGGTTACGCTGCTGATTTCTTCAGAGCAAACACGATCCGTGCATAGAGAGAGGTGCAACCCAGTTCAAATCCAATTCTGCATTTCAGTCTGGCATCCAAATGTGTCACTGGATGAATTTCTAAGGGATTTTTGAGCAGCTTTTCCCTGAGGGAATGGGAGACATCTCGCTGTTATTCCATATTCTATTTCAGCACATGGGAAGGGAGACAGCCGGGCGTTGCCTGCACCCTGCCTGAGCCTCATCGGTAGCACCCATCAGGCATTTTTCAAGAAACATTTCACCAAAGTTTTCTGATGGAAAACGCTTGTTTGCAGAATTAGACCATTTCCCAGAGATGAGCAAATATAGTTGGGAATTACCAAAGTACTTCCAACCTTTTTTTATTATTTTGGCAGTAAATACAACAATGATAAAGCTCAAATGAAAGAGCTGATTCTTGTCCAGGGGAAGCATTTTGCTAGGGTTGAAATAGTTGAGGGGATTTTAGTTTATGGATTAGAGAAGGGGCTACAATTTTGACTTTCCATCCTGACTTTGGAATGAAATACTTTGAAACCTTGGGTTTTCCCAAGGCTGTGAAATGTCTTGTTGCAAAAAGTTCTGCCCTATTGGAAGAAGAGGGATCTACTGATGATGGGCAAGAGGGTGCCAGCTCTGGGAGCCGAGCAGTGAATGCAGTGACTCCACGTCTGTAGGAACAGTGAAATCGGCTTTCACAGTGCAGTGAAACTGACACAGGAAAGAAAAAATGGTTGCTTTCGTCCTTTACGTTACGACCTTTGTTCTGTACGTAGACACTGCGCTGGGACTTCTGTTTTCACAAAGCAAAGTCCCCCAGAAGAGAACACAGCATGGCCCAGATAACACTGCGGGAATGACGTCCTGCAGCTCAGCCTGCTCCTGCATGGGAGAGGGAGAGCAGCAGTAGTGTAGTTTCCACTTCATTTTTTGTTTCCTTTTTTTTGAGATAAGGGCAACATCCTCCACACAGCAGGGACAGTCATTCTGCTCCAGCCTGTGTCTGGATTCAAGGCGCTGTGGCTTTCAGCAGAAAGGGTTTGTGTTAGAGGAGGATGGAGGCAGAACTTTATTTTAGGCAGCACCTTTTCTAGCCGAAGTTTCTCAGTGTGTTTCACAAGATGGTATCTTAGACCTAGTCTGAAAAGCCAAGTCACTTTTGGGACCAGGAGCAGCTGGTGGAGCTTCATGGCTCGTGCTATTTCCCCTGTTAGGGGGGGATCTGCCTGCACGTTGCAGTACAGGAGGGGAAGATGCAGCAGAATCCTGAGCTGAAGGACTAATCTGAATTTTTCCAGCTTGGCTCAGAGGATATTTTTTCCACCTCGGCCCAGGAGGATTTTTTTCAGCCCATCCTGTTTTTACAGTTTGCAGCATGCAGTGGGTCTGGTGACACTTCTGGGGAAGGTGGGGATGGGATTGATCACAGCCTTTGGACAATCAAATCAGACCCTAGAACCACCCAGTCCCCATGGTGTGTGCCTTGGTTTTCTCTGCCCCTCAGTTCTTGCTGCTCCCTCATCCTCCAAGGTGCAGGTTTGCCCAGAGCCATAGTGACAAAGGCAAATCTCAGAGGATGCTGCTGCCTTCGGCTCTGAGCCTTGGATCTCCCCACTTTCAGGAGTTGAGCTCAGATATTCCAGCATGCTCTGCTACAACTTCTTTCCTGTAAACCACACGTCCCCTTGAATCTGCTGGAAATGGGGGCAGACAAGCATTGATTAAATCTGGGGGTCCAGTGCCTTTTTTTCCTGTGAAACCCAGTGGTTTCTTTTCCACCTTTGAAAAGGAGGTGAAGCAAAGTCCCTGACAGCTTGGTCTCCCTCAGACGGACCTGCCCTGCTGGCTTTGAATTTTTTGGGCTCTCCAAGCAGATCTCACACGCAGTTAATTCAATAGGCACCAACTCACCATTCCTTGAGCTTATCAGCAGCACTTGGCTGTCAAGCCAGGTCTGTGAAGAGTTTTTGTTTGAGTGTATGGTGCATTTGTATAAATAAACACTGAGCACAATGTTGAAGTCAACAACTTCCTAGACAAGGTCAGAATGGTACAAAGGCAGTGGGGTGGAGGCAGGCAGAAATGCATTTTCTTTCAAGAGAATTCCTGGGAAACCAGCAATAACATATTGTACCCTCGTCCTTCAGTGAGCAGTGGTAGCCTTGACTGTCTCTTGCTTGCTAAGCTGGCAGGTTGAGGTGCAGGGGCAGGTTCTCAAGAGGTTCCTGAGGTTTAAATTGTAATATTGGTGGTGGAGGATGGTCTCTTCTCTCCCTGGGTGTGCGAGGAGGAGCCAGCCTGCAGAGTGACATTCAGGATGCATAGAAGGCGCTTGTCACTGTCCCATCAGGAAGCCCACAAGCAGGTTGTGATGCTGTGCTGGCAGGGTGGGCAGAGCTCTGGCAGGGCTGGCATTACCCTTGGGCCACCAGAGCCACAGGTCTCATTGTTGTCTCATCTGCAAGCTGTGGACACAGCCTCCTGTGAAACAGGGAGAGTGTGTCCCTCCCTCACAGGGACCTGTGGTGGCCCAGAAAATTGGAGACTTTTGAAAGGGCTTTGTGTTGGCCTTTCCCCATCTGCAGGCAAGGACAGATTGCAGCAGTTGTCCCATGGCTGAGTGCCTCCAAAATCCCCTCTGTGCCCAGCAGGAGCT
Source organism: Dicrurus megarhynchus (assembly GCA_013399195.1). Lineage (NCBI taxonomy): Eukaryota > Metazoa > Chordata > Aves > Passeriformes > Dicruridae > Dicrurus > Dicrurus megarhynchus. The sequence continues at coordinate 336,336 of VXAD01011617.1, read as the reverse complement.
GGACCTCAGAATCCTTGCATCCATCAGGTGCTCAGCACTTGCCTCTGCTCCCATCAGAGCCAACGTCCCTCCTGGTTGCAGGGATGAGCAGCACAGCCCTGGCAGCTGAAAGGCTCTCAGGGCACTCTGTAGCTGCCCCAGGATCTTGCTGTGACACCAGGTCCCTTTTTAGGGACAAAGATTGTTGTCCCATCCTCTGTGCCAGGCTTGTCAGCTCACACCTTGGTGTATTATTATTTTTGCCCAGTTATTTCTCGCAAGCTGAATAATTCCCAAAGGGATGCCATTATTTGCAAATAGTTGCTGAAACCTCTTTGCTGAGCAACGAGTGAATCAAACCTAGGGCATGTCACTTGTGCCTCTTGAAATTCAAAGCTGATCTTTATTTGACTGCTAACCTTGTAAAAACATTTCATTTTTATTCCTACTCTTCCCACCTCATTTGTTATATTGCTCAGTCAGGATATCAAGCAATAATGGAAAAATAAACAAACAGGGAGTTCTTTATTGCCTCCATCACCTTTTCTGTCTGCCTTTGAGTGGATTCAAAGCGATTTTTCTGAGAGCTGAAGAACTTATTTAGACACCTGAACGTGGAGAGCCTGAGATATTACTTATGCCACAGGTATCTTACACTTAGTGGGTTATTTTATTAAAATAGTTTCAATACCTGAGGTTAAGAGGCTCTCAAATGAAGTGCCTATTGAGCTGACAAGTCTGTATAAAGAGAGATGGGAATTTTCCAGCGGCTCGGAGGGAAGTTGTCAGAAGTGAGTTTGCTGCTTCTGCCAGAACGTTTTCCTTCTCCATTTAGATTTACTAATGTTTCAGAGCCAGCAATCACTGCACTCACAAAATATGTCGTTAATTAATGTCTGCAGGGTGTTTCTAGAGCCCATAAGAGAACAGGTTATCTGTGAGGCTTGAAGAATAACCTCCCTCATCTCACCATGGACCAGTTTAGTTTGGTTCTACTCAGTTCAGCCAACTGATTCCCGTTGTCTTAACCCAGAGATTAATTGGGATGTTTCTAACTTTAGTGGTAGTTCTGAGTGCAAGAAAACAGAAGAGTTCACTTAAAGCATGAATTTTCTTCATGCAATTAAAGCCTGGCTGGCATTTTCCATCTCTTTCTCCATCTGAGTGGATCTCCTGGAAGGAGGTTCTCTATGCTCTGAGTCCTGATCACTTCCAGCAGATTTGTTGGAAGTTTGTGAAATTAGTTGCAAGGATATTTTCCAGGTTTATCATTCTAAAAAAAAAAACAAACAAACCAAAACAAAAAACAAAAACCAAAAAAAAAACCCAAAACAAGCAAAAAAACCCTAAACCAAACAAACACTTGCAAATTAGAGTGATCTCATTTGAATGCAATTTCTTTGATCTGAATTTGGCTCTGGCGCGCGTTTGGCATTTCCCGGGAATACGGAGTACTTGGAGATCCCATTTTTATACGAAAGGAAACTTCCCAGTTCGTCGCTCCTGTGTGTGCACTCACGTGCTTGTTTGCTTGTTTTGAAGTCCTCATCGAGACGCGCTGGCCTTTGTTGCACGAACTGCCACACCACCAACACCACGCTGTGGAGGAGGAACGCCGAGGGCGAGCCCGTCTGCAACGCCTGCGGCTTGTACATGAAGCTCCATGGGGTGAGGAGCACGTCCACACCATGAGGGACCCTCTGGGGTTTGGGATCACTGCCCAGCAGCTCTAGGAGATCAGCTCTGGAAGGACCAGCCTCTGGACTGGACCCAGAAGAGCTGTATCACAGTCCTGTCTCCTTGAACAGTTAAAAGTTCAGTCTACTGGGGTTCTCCAGGGTGAGGCTGAGGGGGTCCTGGAATGCTCTCGGCTTGCCCAGAGATGTGGATGCTTCATCTCTGCAAGTGTCCAAGGCCAGGCTGGGTGGGTCTTGGAGAAACCTAGGATAGTGGAACTTGTCCCTGCCCGTGGCAGAGGAGCTGGAACTACATGATCTTTAAGATCCCTTCCAGCCCAAACCATCCTAGGATTCCATGAAAAGAAAGCTTACCAGGCTCCAGCAGCTGGGGACTGAACCTCCCCAAATCCAAACTGAGATAAGGGGCATATTTCTTCTCTGTGTGCTCATTAAGAATGTGTGAAGGGGGCTGCAGAGCCTGCATGGAGGCTGATAACACTTACCCACAGAGGATGGGATCTGTTGGTGACACATCCTTCAGCCAAAGAGGAGACTCCATCCCTCCATAAAGGCTTCTTCAAACTTCTGCCATAAAGGCTGAAGCCTCTTTTCCCCATGCCCATTCCCTCTGAGCCCTGTAGGCTCTGAGTCTGTCAGTGTAATTTAAGAGGGCCCTGTCATAAGGGTCACTAATAAATCAGGAAAAGAAAAATAGGAAATAAAGGAAAAAACAAAGTTTGTGGGAAAGCCTTAGCTGTTAGCCTTATACATCTTCCAGCCAAGGCCTGATGCAGAGAAAAATAGCTCTTAGTGAAGGACAAGGACTCTGGGTGCTTTGCATAAGCTACAGCACAGAATAGGAGAGCAACACATGTGGGAAGGAGAGGAATAAAATACAATATTAATGATTCCAAACTTTATGAATGTCAAGGTACCACGACCTCTGGCCATGAAAAAGGAAAGCATCCAGACGAGGAAAAGGAAGCCTAAAAACATTACCAAAGGCAAAGCCTCAACAGGTACAGTGCTGTTATGATCCATCCTGGGGCCTTGGAGCAAAGTTCACTTCAACATGTCTTCTGCAGGAAATTACGATAATTAAAAAATAATGTGATTTTTTCCCTGATGATTGCTTTAGATCTAGGGCCTGTATTTATGCATAGACCTCATTTGATAGGAGGATGCTTGGTAGGAAATCTCAGTGCTGCCATATTGTTGTGAGGTTCCTCTGGGCTGTGAGCACCTGGCTCCAGAGCAGCAGTGCTCATGTTCAAGCAGATTTGGGCTAAATTAAATAAAGGGGAAAAAAACGTTGCCAGATTTTGAAAGGGTTCCCTCCTCCTCCATCAGACTCTTGACAGACAAAAGCAAAAACAGAAAATCTCTGTTTTTCTGACAGAGATGTAGTAGAAAGAGAACAGTAGAGTCATGCTGTAACACATAATGGTTGCCAATAAAATAGAAATCTCTTTAAAAGCAGATTTGCACCCACATTGCTTCACTGCCCTCTACCAATTTTCTTCCAGGATCCACGACTTCGGCCACTAACTCCCCTTCTTCCATTACCAACTCAGACAGCACGGTCACTTTAAAGTCAGAGCCCAGCACAACCTCACAGTACCCCGGACAAACCATCGTGTCGGTGTCCCAGGTAAGGAACAGGGGGTGGGTGATCCACACACCTCCCTGGCCGCTGCCCTGGGGGGCCTTGATGAGGTTAAGCAATTAATTCATTGCACTGTGGCCACCAGCCTGATGGACTCCCTCAGGCTGAGGAAAGCAGGGAGCATGAGCCAAGATGCTGCGGATGAGAAATGTCTCCAACCTGCTGGCTTCCCATTAGATTTTTCATCCTGCAGTGGGGAACTGGGGTGTCCAAGCTCTGCTGCAGCTTCAGTGCAGAGCTGAGTTTAATTCCCATCTCCTGCCATGAAAGCACAACACTGCTGAGTTGACGAGATCAGCCCAGGGTGGAATCCTCTGTAGCTCCCAAGAAAAGGCTCCCTGGGCAAGTGTTATCAGCACCTTATAGCCCTGAGGTGCTCAGTGACCTCAGAGCTGTGATGCTGTCAGAGGCCCCACTTCTGTCCCAAGTTTTTCTTAGGGGCTGGCTGTTATTTCATCTTGGTATAGGAAAAAAAGGCTCTAAATCAACGCACACATCAAAATTTTTTGGCCCAACGCTGTCTTTGTGCTGAGTCTAAGCCTCCCCTGAGTTGGACATGTGTGTATGAAGGGGACGCTCAGCCCCAGCACCCAAGGGCTTGGCACAGCACTAGTTGCACCACAGGAGATAGGGAATTTTTTGTTTGAAACCAAGAAATCTGGTTTGTGCTGTGCTCTGAAAAAATATACACACACCTAAAGATCTCCAAACCGGACATATTTAATCAATGAATAAATGCAGGTGGGCCTGGGATGCCTCCTCTTAGCCTGGTCATTGTGGTTGCATCGAGGGTGCAGCACCCTTCCTGCCCAGCTCCGGAAGGGAACTGCAGCATCAGGGATAACCCACCCTGTTCACAATCTATCCTAGCCCTACCTCTGCATTATGACAAGTGGTTCATGAGAGTGGTCAAGGCTTTCTAACGTCCCTCTGCTTCTCTCCTCGGGGCAGGCACAGAGCCAGTCGGACGAGGCGCTGGCCAGCGGCCACGGCGAGTTCAAGTTCGAACCCGAGGACTACACCTTCTCCCCCAGCAGCATGGCCCCGCAGCCCGGGCTGAGCGTGCCCCTCCGGCAGGACTCCTGGTGCGCCCTGGCACTCGCCTAGGAACCCCCAGCCTGCAGCAGAAGGCCTCGGGACCAATGCTTTCGGCTGTCCGACGGGCAGGAGGATGAGCTGCCCCAGAGCCCCGGGACTGCACGGGGTCGAGCCACAGCCGCAGGACAGGTTTCTCTTGGAGGATGCCCATGGAAAACGCCATGTGGATGGGGCTGGGATGACCCCACTGTGGCACCAGGTCCCCAAAAAGCTCGTCCTTCCCCAGCGCGACCCAGGGCTGCCTCCCCAAGGCCGGAACCTCGGGGCCGCCTCCGTTTTCCCGGGGAAAGCCTTCCTCCTCTGAGACAAAAGCAGCAAATAAATGCATCCCAGAATCTATGTTTATTCACAGTGATTTCTCCCTCCTAAGACTCCACTGTGTGCAATTTATTCCACTTTCCAATAAAAGACTGTAATAACATGGCACCAAATAACTTAATTTTATTAAAATGTAAGCTACGTGGCCTGCCTTATGTTTTATTGGCTGCAACAGGAAGAAAAGAGGGGAAAAAAAAAAAAGCAATGGTTGTTTTAAACATTTACTGTTTTATATTAAAAATGATCATCTCTATAGAGTGTTAGCTTCTGAAGTGTTTTGTGTATCAACACTGAGCTGATGAGTCATACATGAAATAAACACGCTGCTCTTCCCTTTCCAGCTCCAAACAAAGAGTTTTTTATTATTATTTTAGGCAAGCAACATGACAAAAATGGTCAAAACCTCCCAATAATAAAAGGATACTAAAATGCTGGGTTTTTTCTTTTGTATTTCCTGATTGGTTTTGGTGTTGCCAAGTCTGAGCATTAGAAAATCAGACATTAGTCCTCCAAAACTTAAAAGAAAGGCTTAAGGGACTGAAAAATAAGGGGTGTATTAGAGGTGTAAGTGCTTGAATCCAGTTTTGGGGATGTTTTGAGTGGAGGATTTCCAGCTTTCAGCCATGCAGAGCAGATTGCTTTTTAATTATTTTAATGAAGGCCAAGTAGAAAACAATTTCTTGGAGCTGAGCTGTAGCAAAAGACCTTCAGTGATGCAAAACCCACACCACACTTCCAAAAGCTGGCAACAGCATGTTTCTGCAGCATCTCAGGAGTGGGAAATGGGATGATATGCTCTGGAATGGGATCCTGAAAGTCCCAAGGAACCTGGGGATGAGGAGTAGACTGTATTGAAGAGGAGAGAAGAGTGGGAAATGAAGGGGGAGCAAGGTCATGAAGTTACTTATGGCCTACTTTTTTTGTTATTTCTAAATAAAATCCCCAGCCTCGCTGTACAGCTATTTATGGCCAGGAAACTGTCAAGTAATAGTGCCTTAATATAGAAGTTGACCTGTCCAGGGCTTCCTGGAGCAACTCTTCCTCTTGTCAGAAGAGATGGATCGCTTGATTTTTATTATAAACAACAGGCTAAAGAGGATCAGGGAGAGTGAATCTGACATCAAGTCACAACTCAGCTGAGATGGAGGATGATGCTTTCCACCATGCAACCCTCGCTGGAGGAAAGGAGATGCTCCAGGCACTGGGGAGCACTGATCCCCTGCAGGGGTTGGTCTGTGCAGGCATGGTTCAAGCCACCCTTTTATCAAAGCCCATGGGTGAAAACTGTATTTGGAGGAGTATTTCTTGTGCCTGCAGAGCTTCCCTAGCAGCCTGCATGATGCCAAGCTCCAGTGCTAGGGCAAAGGCTGTCATGGAATGGCATCCCTCCAGTGCCAGGCCAGCACTAGCACACCGTGTTTGCAGGGCCAGGCTCTGTGGATCCACATCTCCACCGTTTGTTTTTCCACTCTCTGGCCGGCCAACATCCGCAGCAGAGCCAGGCACAGCCAGGCAGCAGATAAGCCAGCAGCACGAGGCTGGAGGGTAACACCATCCCCAAATCCAGCCCAAACTGTGCCTCTGGGAGTCAGGGAAATGGGTGATGTGGCCCGAGCTCAGGCGACCTGCTGGCGCCCGGGGTGATGTGTCAAGGCACAGGCTGACAAGAGGCAGAGGAGCCCTGGGTAACGAGCAGCGCTCCCGGGAAGCTCCCCAAACTCCAAACCCTGCAGGCAGAAAAAAAGGCAGCCAGCACAAGTCATGGCAAGATGATTCCTATGGATGATGGCAGGGGGTCCTCGCTTTTTCATCTGCATGACCCCGAGGAGGAGAGTTATTTTAAAGGCAAACAAGGAGACCTAAACAATGCCAAGATGTTGACACCAGTGGCTCCAGAGGTTTTATTTATTGCCTGTTGGTAACCGTCGACCGGGCGTCAGGATGCTCCAGGGGCTGGTGACAGACGAAACGAGGCAGAGGGACAAGAAGTGAAACAACTGGGACATGTGTAATTTTTCCTTCCTGCTCGCTCCCTGCCCTCACTGGGTGACGTCATCCACAATGCCATTTTTTCATTTCTTGTCTTCCAATCTTTCACTCCCATTCCCAAGGCAGGAACCATCCCTGCAGGCTTGTGTCTCTCGGTCTCCTCATGGCAGAGGCAACGTGTCTGCCCAGCCCTGTGGGAGAGGGGAAATTCCTCCCCTCCATGTCCTTGCACCCACAGAGGAACCAGCACCCCTGTGCAGGTCCCAGGCTTGCGGACCCACACCCGGGGGGATCCATGCAATATTCATCCATTCCCCCTCCAGTTGCCACTTTGAAGTCCTTCCCTAAGGAATCTGTGTCCCTTTTTACCCCCTATTACAAGGCAAAGAGGAGCATTTGCCCCAATAGGTGCAAACAAAAACCACAGGAAAGTTTGGATCTTCCCAGCTCATGCTGCGTCCTCAGTCCTGCTCCTACAGCCTCCTGGTGGCACAGCCCAGCTCAGCCCACAGAGCTTGTCACAGGAATTTGAATGTTTGGGGTGGCAGGATTGAAGAAGATCAGACAGAAAAATGAGGTTTGGGAGAACCAGACCCTGCAGCTGACCAGGATATGGGCTCTCCCCAGAGCAGGCACTGTCCCACCCCTCCTAGCTCCAGCCAGGTTGGACCCTGCCCGACCTCCTGTGCCAACAGCTCTGTCACCTTCAGAGAACAACTTTTACTTCTCTTTCCCCAACCTTTCTCAGCCCCCGTCATGCTCCCTCCCCTTCCAAGGCATGGGGTGTATCTGCTCTCCTGCAGGTCTGGTGGCTTGTGGACAACTCTTCTGTTTACTGCTGTTGTACAGCTGCCTTGGAGCTATCAATTGCCTTTGTTCAAAGGTTGCCTGCCCAGATGATTTTACAACATGGCTACAATGATTTGCTCCATTTTGCACTTTAAACTGATGCCACGGTGATTTCTACCAAGTCAGCAAGCGAGTAATGAAGCACTTGAGCTTATAAACACATGTTGTTCTTGTTTATGGTCATATTAATAGCACAATAAAATCATTGCTCACCCAAGCAGTTGCTTAAAAAAAAAAAAAAGTTTGTTTCCTTTAGGTTTCTGCATGGAAAATGGAAAGTTGTGGTTTCACGTCTGCCGGACCCCCAAAGCCCCAGACTCTCTAATGGGGTGTCACTTTTATGCTGGAGCACAGAACCATCATTTTTCCTGCGCTGCACACAGAAATGTTCAGCACAACTTGTGTGGCAGCTCAGCTGCTGCCTGGGCTCTGCCTAAACTGCAAATCCCACCCAGCTGGCAGAGGGGTTTGACTGTTCCTCCCACGAGCCTTGGGGACACTCAGCCCCCAGGAGAAGCTGTGCCCCAAGTCCCTGGTTTGGCTGGTTTGTGCCAGCTGAGGAACACACCCACCGTGGTTATAAGGGATGGGGGCATCAAACTTCCTTTCCTTGGTCCTGTGGTTGAAAAATCTGTGAAGCATTATGTGGATCCGAGAGATTTCTCCTGGAAAGAAGGTGGAAGCCAGGTACAGCAGTGTTCCAGGGAATGAAGGGGTACAGGGCTCTGCTGCTGGTTTTTAATCTCTCTGGAAGTGCTTAGTGATACACAGAGGCAAATTCACTGTTCCTTCCCAGTCCCTGCCCACTGCTTCACTGCTCCTCTCTGATGTTTTGGGGTTTTTTGCCAAGTTGGTGTCGTGTGCCAGCCAGGGAAACAACTCGTTGCTTTCCAGGTCAATGTGCTGCAGTAATTAAACATCCAGGCTATTTACTCGTGTAGCAGCTAAAGCAGAGCTGAATATTCAATCTCACCATTGTATGCAAAGAAGAAGAAAACAAACAGCACCAGTCCTTTCATCACATCAGGTGGTCCTTCCTGGAGAAAGCTTTGTGGCCAGGGGTTGGCAGGAGCTGGTGTCGCCAAGAATTTCTTCTGCTCAGTATCACATTTACATAGAATACACTTAATGAGGAGCAGTAACACCTTCTGCAAAGTGATTTTATTTCAAAGAAGTTCCTCCTCAAAGGGAAGCTCGTTGAGCAGCTCATTCCAAAAAGCCTCTTGTTAAAGGGAGTTTTTCCCCATCCAGTTTTCTTCTCTGAAAGACCCCGACCCCCATTGAGATTTCTACCCAAGAGCACCACCACAGGCAACATGTCGTGGATACAGAAGGTATTGAGAGGAAGGATGGGGAGGAGTTTTGGACAGTTTTTATGGTCAAACTTGGCAAAAAGCATCTTCACCTGCAGTTTTCTAATGCCCTGGGAGTGCTGGGGTTTACCAACCTTTGCCCTGTTGTTGCAGGCTCTCCTTAACATGGTTAGGAAATGCAGTAATATTGGGATTTCAAGACAGATTTTATAGCAAACATTTCCAGAGCAGCGTTAAATGTGGCCAACAGCAGACCTTGACCACTGTGCTGTTTGAAAATTTTGGAGGCTGATCTGCTTCCAGGGCCAATTTCTCAGCTGGTGCAAGGTAATACTGCTCAGCCACTCTTCCATAGAAACAATTAACCTCATAAAGGGGATGCTGTTTGCATTTCCTGATGACCTAGAAGAAAACAGGAGGAAGTAGGAGAGTTTTATCATTCAAGTAGAAGATTCTGTCTTGGTTTGGGTGTGAAACTTGTTGCTACACATCTGGGAAAGTTTTGGAAACCCTCATATGGGGAATGAGTGCAAATAAGCACGCGTGGGGGAAAAGATGGATAGAAAAGAGCAAAGTAAGGTGCTTCTTATGATTTTTTTTCCTCCAAACAAAGCAAATGGCTCCTAGCAAACACTGGTAGAAACTTCCAGCTCTTGCTCTAGTTTCACCTGTGCTCACATTTTCCTTTTCTAGGGAAAAGCATGGGACTGACCCTTCTGTGGGACCACCTGAAAGACTGTAGGGAGGAAAGGAGGAGTGGGCACAGACAGGGTGTGGAGCAGGGCCCTCGTGTCACTGTTGTTGCAGGCGTTGGTGTCATTCCTTCCGTCTGTTCACTCCTCGCTTGCAATAAAGAACAGCTCCACTTGCTGAAAAGAATGGAAATGATGGGCATTTAGCCCCAGGACCCCACTGTGACACCTGGCTGGGGGGTGCTAAAGCTACTTTTAGTGCTGTGGCCTCAGCCAGGGGGGTGGGAAACCCTGCTGGAGACCCCACCCCTGTGCGTGAGCAGGACTAAGGTGAGCGCCAAGGTGGAATTGGTGTTAATCATTTACCCCCGGAGGCTGTAACAGACACCCCGTGTGTGTCTGTAGGGATCTGCAGCAGGAATGTTCAATGGGGAAGCTGCTGCTGCTCAAAGGGCACCAGAAAGTGGCCTTTTGGGGAGGCAGTTGATTCAGATCCACCTTTGTTTGCTTTGTGGGAGCACGTTGCCCGTGCCGTGGGTGCTCGGTCACTGGCAAGGCCATCCCTGCATGGGGACTGCAGGGTGATTGCCACTCCTGAGCCCAACCTTGACATCTTTCCTCCCTGATTAATAACGCCACAGCACCAAACAGGAGCAGGGAAGTTACAGGGATGGTGACAGCTAAGGGTGAGTCAGGAATGATGGTGGTGTTTGAGCCTCGCTCCGTGAGAATGGCTTTGGAAGCATTTTAAGCTGGATTTTCCACTGTCCTAAAGCATTTTTAACACTTTATGTCACCATGGGTAGAATATGTATGTATTTCTTATTAAATAATGGAGGTATAATAACAAGCCAAGATTTGGGGTTGAGTTGGCACTCAGGTGTAGCTATCACCTTCCTTCAGGAGGAAAAAGTGATAAATACAAGCTGTCGTTCCTCCATCTCCAAGTTCATTCCAGTCAACAGCAACCCAGAACTTCTTGTCTTCAGCTTGGGTTTCTTCAGTTCATGCCCAAAACCAGGCTTTCCTCCAGAGAAAACCCTTCCTCTGTGAATCTTGCAGTTCCATGGGAATCTGCAGAAATCCCATGATAAAAACCAAAGGTAAAAGGACATCATTCCTGAATGTGTTTCTCTCTGGGTTCATTGCAGAGCTTGCTCCTAAATCCAGCCTTGCATCCACAGAAAAGGGTCTGTGAGCACGAGCCCGGTGTGCCAGTTTTGTCCTGAGCTGTGCATTCAGGGTGAATGCAGGGTCTGTGGCTCACAGGACAGTCCCAACACATGAAAGACCCCTCAGCTTCTCTTGGAGGAGGCTGAGGGCCCAGCAAAGCTGTTCCAGAAGCATCTCTCCCAGAAGGAAAGCTGGTCTCATCAGTATTCCTGCAGCAGGCTTTGCTACATGCCCAGGAGTGATTGACAGTGGCTTGAGCTTTGCTTTTAAATCATGCAGCTTTGCCTCATATTAACACATGGTTAGAAAGGATTTAGCAATTTAAAATATTAATAATGGATCGCTCATTTCTGAGCAGCCAGTTTTAATGACAGTGTTCCTTCTTGGACGGGCTCTGCTCTGAGGTCATTAACTCTGGCACTGCTGCTTGCCCTCACCTTCTGAAAAGATGCAGAGCTGTGTCCTCGTGTTTCCCTCTTTGCCTGCTGTGTGGGGTGCCCTGGGCACTCCAATTTCAGGGGCAGGGAAAGACCTTTGTGCCACCTTGAGATGCTGGCACTTTCTCCTCGGGAGCTCCAGGTTTCAGAAGGTCTCTGTGCTCACACAAAAAGTTTTCTTAAGCTTTTTGAAGCTTATGGTTGCTCTGAAATGGAGATAGCTCTTCATTTTTCCTGGCTTGCTTTGCCTTTGTGGCTTGGTTGGTGCCTCACCAATCTTTTTGGCCACAGTGGTGTCAGTGGGGCTTGGAACATAACCACAAAAAATCAGGTACATCTGGAGAAAGCTGAGCAAGGTCACCGGGGATGGAGTTGCTTTTGGTTTTTAAAGGCAGCCTGGATAAACGGCAACCAAACCCTCTTCCCCTTGCAGGAGGCAAGAGCCAAAAGTAAAACCACAATAGTAGCCACAGTTTTTTAAATAGCTGCCTTCCACTCATGTAATTAAATTTAGTTTTGATTTTTCAAAGAAAAGCTGGCTAAAGATCAGTCCCTAATTCATGGGAAATCGGTTTGGATAAAATAGAAATCTACTTACCTCTTAATCAGAAAACAAATCCAAACAAAACCAGAATCTAATTTGAGGTTTGTAAGCTTTTTTTAACTCAGTATTTAAGTGCTTCTGAATGTCTCACTGAAACCCAAAATTAGGAGTGAAAAAAAAAAAAAAGTCAGGGAGAAATTGCTGTGATTTCTCAATCTTACTCAGAAACAGGAAATCTGGGGACTTCCTTGGCAGGTTTCTTGGGAGACTGACATGCTTTTCGTTATCACTGATGCCTTTCATTGAGGTGCACAAATGGTCTGCAGAAAACACAAGGCAAAGGTTTAGGTTATTTTTCCCTCCTGAGTGAGGCTGCCCAAACGTGGTAATTCATTAAGCATTCTGGGCTCCTGCTAATTGCCAGCTTGGGTCCTGGCTTCAGCGTGGAGCGGATCCTTGGAGTGGAGGCTTATCTCGGGAGCTTCCTGAGTCTGCAGAATTGAATGAAAGTCTCACCAGGAAAAGTGGTTTGTTTTGCTTTTAGTTTGTTTTGTAAGAAAGCTGAGAATTTCCCTTCCCAGCCAAGGCTGAACTGACCATAGGGGAGCTCACAGATTTCAACGCTTTGGATCGTCGGGCACTCGGGACTCCAGAAGTGCTAAATTCCTTTCAAAAATATATAGCTGTGCATTTTCAGTGCTCCACTGAAATTATTAATTCTGTTCTAATTTGGAAAGAGGCTGTGAATATGTTGCCCTGTTGTCAGTTGATTTCCTTCCCTCCCCCAGGGAGATTTTTGGTCAAACAGAGGTAAAATGTTTAAACTCCATCAGACTTTCAAGCTTGGCTCCCCACTTTTAACCCTGTAGTTACGAGGGCGCTTTCTGGTGTCATCTTCCTGTCAGGAGTCATCTGTCACATCCGTATTTCATCAGTGGTTGGAGCTGGGATGTCGTGAGGCAAAGTGACCTGAGAAAGGTCCGGCATGAGGTCAGTGGCAGCAATGGCGCTGGTTTCTTGGCTCTGGATTTCATCATGGAACTGGGGTAAAACCAATCCATGCAATAAAGTTTGGACTTTGTTGGAGAAGTGAAACCACTGCTGGTTGAGTCCTGCTGAAGCAACTGAATCTACAAACCCATCCTGGAGTGGAGTTGAGCTGCTGTTGAGGAGCCCTGGCCACCCCTGCCAGCACCCAGATGTAGTTCCCCAAAGACTGGCAAAATCTTCCTGGAAAAGGTCATTTCAGGCTCAAAAGCAACAAAGCTTCTCCATTTCAAAGCAAAAAGGGATTTTTTGGGGGTGGGGGAGAATAAACTAAATTTGGAAAACACTTAACCAAGTTGCCTTAACTTAACAACAGCTTTTATTAGATTGCACTTGTCCAATGAGATTAATGGACGTTTTCCTTTGAAACTCTGGGAGTCTTTCCTAGACACTGGGAATAAGTAGGTTCCTTCAAATGTTCTGCTTCCTACAGGATTTACTGGTGAAAGATTTAATACAATTCAGCACAAACATTTTAACCTTTCCATCTAAAATGCTGAATTCAACCGTTTCCTGAATGTGTATAATTTAAAGGCTCGTGTTTTCCTGTGTCATGCTCTCTGAAGCATTTCATGTCGCCTTGCTCCTATTGACTCTTTTAAGAAAACACTGCAGGAGTATACAGCCACTTTCAGATAACTCAGATTGTTTACTTTATGAATGAAGGAGGAAATTGAATACTCAAATAAAGTTATGCATCTAAGTGCCAGGAGCTAACTGCCCTCTTAAATTTGCTTGTCTCCTTGAAAGAGTCTTTAAATACAATTTATGACGTAAAGAGCCTTTCTGTAGTGCTGAGAGGGATCTCCACTGTTTCTGTTATAAATGGATGCTTCCAGCAGCTGCTGGAGTCTAGGCCAGGGACAAATGTTGGGCTTTCAGGAGCTCTTGTTCATCCCATTGATCTGGGTGGGGTGCAGATAAGCAGGGGCTGCTGCCTGGGCTGATGTTTTGCTGGAATTATCTGGTACAGACGGTGGAAAATAAAGGAAAAGAAGGTTTTCTAGCATCATCTAACCACTGTCACACTAAGCTTTAACATCAGGTTTAGATCTCAAACTGGGGGAGGCGGTGTGTGGCTGCCTGTTTGAGCAGTGCCATTTGTTGTCCTGTTTCTCCTGCCCCTGGTTTGGAACAACTCCAATCTGGTTTGTATTTAGGGATATAACTCAGACCAATCCCAAGTTATCCTTGTCTCTGCAGTGGGTTAGCACCTGAGGTAATTGTTTTTTCCTTAAAATAGCTGGCAAACATGATTGAATTTGCGTTGAATTAAAAAGTAAAGCAATTCCCCAGGTAATTAACCTTGCAGACTCCCCAGCCTGTTTCTCCACCCCTTTCCTTCAAGAGAATTTCTCTCAGGATTTCATTCCACTGCACTAATGAATTGCTACAGTAATGGGAATATGATTGACATGTTAAATGTCCTTCCTTGAGCCAAAGTGATTAGATAAAAACAATTATGAGCAGGCACATGTGGCCAGTTTGGCTCTGACAGCTACGGGCAGGGTTTTGGGAGAGGCTTGGGGGATACCAGGGTGCCAGAAGGACTCAAGTACAGTCCTCCCAGTAGAGATTTAATGCTCATAAGCCATCATTTGGCACAGGGTTTTTCCAGGTTCACATCCAGGTACAATGCTTTGACATATATATCCCTTTATTTACAAAAAGAGGAAAGGTTCAGAGTTCGTTTGGGTCCTGTTGGCTGGGATTTGATGGCAGGATGAGGGAACAAGGTTAACTTTCATGGATCCCAGTTGAGTCTGGGAGTTTGATGGCCTTCAGCTCTGTTCTCCTCAGCAAAGCCATGGCATGCTCAGAGCAGAGAGTGACCATGGAAAACTGCCTCCTGATGTCCAACATCCTTATCCTTAGCAGGACCAGGGGCCAAACTCTGCTTCACACAATAACCTTTGAGCCAAGGGCTGCCATCACCTGCACTGTGGGCACAGAGTGCAGAGATTACCCTTGAATGGATTATTCAGGTGTCAAAAAGGTGAGGTCCTTGAAACCTGGAGTAATTGAGAAATTGTAAGATAAAGAGCAGGAACCCAAATGAGATTGTGGCCTGCAGAGTGGGGGAAAGGGCCAGATTTGGTGGGTGGATTGATGGAGAGAGGCATCTTCAGCCCCTCTGCATCTCCCCAGCACAGAGCTCTCCAGATTTCCCACAGTCCTTCCTGATGTAAATTTGGGAAGCTTTTGGGGCATGAAGGAGATCTGGAGAGATCTGATTATTCCCATGGCTTGTCCTTCTTGCGGAGCACCTTGCACAGGGGCAGTGGCTGGGAAGGAAGTGCCCTAGACCTTCCTCTCCCCTCCCAAAGTCAACAATCCCCTGTCTGAGGGAGGTGCTGGGGGCTTAGGGCAGGTGAGCCAGGCAGAGGTCACTCACAAGGTCCCACCTCTCCCCCAGCACGGGCTGCACCACCAGCAGGACCTCTATCACGCACTAATATTGGATTATGATCGTGAGGCTCCACAATGTCACACCGATAAGGGCGAGGGTTTTTCCCTGTACGAGCCTGTTTCGTTTTCACACGTAGGTATGTCAAGTGAAGGGAATATTTTCCCTTCTGCATCAGACTCCAACTTTGCCGAGGTCGGTCACGGGAGAGAGTGTGCAAATGTCAGGGAGACATTTGTCTGGCAAGGAGAGCAGTTGTGGGGTGCAGGGTGCTTCAGAGCTGTGGAAAGGGAAGCGGCTGGGAATGGGATAATGCGGATCAAGAGGTGGTGAGGGTAAGTCTGCTTTTCATGAGTCATGCTGGCAGAGCTGCCTGGCTCTGTGTTTCAGAGCTTGCTGCAATGTTACAAAGACAGTTAAATCGTGAATAGTTGCCAGTTTTCCCAAGCTTATCCAGATAGTGTTTCTAGGGTGTCTGGTAGACACCTTCACTCTTATTTTCTCAGGTTCTACTGAAGCAAGCAGGAGCTTGGTACAGCCTGTGAGGGTGTCTCACATCTCCATTTACCCTGTCCATCAGTGGCTTCAAAAGGTGCTTCAAAGGCAGAGAGGCACGAAGAGGTGATGTTGGAAACATCTTACTTCACTGACTGAATGAGAAAGCGCTTTTTTGCAGTCCTGGAGAAGTTTTCACCAGAAAGTGATGACGCAACAGAAATACCCTGGGGACTGAAAAACTTGATGCTGCTTCACTTGAACACAGCTGGCTTGCACAGTGCACCCCCAAACCAGGTAATGTCTGAGGAAAGAGAGGTGGGAGTCATTTGAAGGAGACAAATACGGTAGCAAAAAGCAAATATTCATTTGTAAACTCCATTGTCTGCGGCTGGGTCCCATACAGGCAGTGCGATCGCCTCCTCTCTCCATCCAAACCCAAGGCTCCCTGGGGGAGAAGATAAAGTGGTGCTTGAGGAAGTGCGCCAGCTTCCCTTGGGCTGAGCCCTAATTGATGAATTAAAATGCAGAAATGCATCACAGCTTGGATTCCCTGGTCACTTCCTACTGAACAACCCCTGCAGAACCTCTGCCAGCTCCACGAGCATCCAAGTCAATACGTGCACCAAAACGTCAGAGGGGACAATAGCAACTAAAAATAGGCAAAGACAGGAATTTGCCTATAATATTTTTAACCTTGGAGGATGGCAAAGTTATATATAGCTAATAGAGAAAAATGGGTTTTGTTGCTTAAATGAGGAAAACAAAGAGTGTGTCTGTTTAGGTGGGTAACTGGTTTAGCATCGGTTCAATTTCAAACCTAACAACATGTTTTTGGCACCGTACCTGTGTGCACTTCTCCTGGGGCTGTTGTACGGTGTGTGGGCTTCCTGGGGGAGCTGGGGAGAAACATGGGTCACATCATAAAGACACTGAGTGTCAGTGGGGGATTTCACCCCCTTTTCCTGTTTGCTGTTTAGCCGAGTAGGGGAGAAGGGTGGAGGGCAGGGCTGGGGCTGCAGAGACAATTTGGAACTGGGCTCGTGCGCTTGCTGCTGCCTGGTCTCTGGGCAGGGACCAACATGTAAGGTGGCTCCTGACATCATCTTTAGCTCCCCAGTCCGTGCTGGAAACCTGCCATCCATGCTGCTCCTTGGAAGGACAAGGAGACAGGGGCAAGTCAAGGCTGCTGCTCCCTCTGCCGACTCTGGGTGCAGGCAGGAGGCTGAGCCGCGGCGAGTTCCAGGGCTGAGACCCAGTAGTGCCTGCGCCCAGCTCACCGTGAGCATCACCAGGGTGGGAACCCCCTGCCAGAAGAGCTGCTTGGTAAACACTCAAAAGGGCAGTTTTGCCTCACAGCAGAAAGAGATGAATAAACAGGAAATAAGGGGTTGAGCAACTGTTCCTTTTTTTTATGTATGTCTATGACAAACTATGACTTTTAGCAAAGAATATCTTGACGATAAAGCATTCAGGATCCAGCACTGAATCAAAGAAACCTTTGCCATTTAATTTAATGGGAACATGTTCAAGTCTGTAATCTGCAACTAGAACTCTGCTTTTTTTTCCCCTGCAGATCCCTTTAATCCTTTAGCAATCGTGTATTTTCCAAAGAGGTTTTCTCTATGTCCCGGGGGTATAAAATCACAGTGAGAAAGAAGGCTGCTCGTAACCTGTGAGCAACTACAATCTGCCTCCCACTCTGCTGGTAACACCCTGTGGATATTTGCTTCGCAGAGATTAGAGGAACAAAGCAAGAAGAGAGCAACGTTCCATTATGGTGGAGCATATAATATTGTGATTATTACTCATGCCCTCTGTCTAATTAATCATTTTGTGTGTTATTTGAAGGCAAACAGGGCCTTTGGTTCATTATCGCTTATACATACACAGAACTGGAGTCACTTCAGTGCTGTCAGACTTGGTTAATCCCTGCCTGGGTTTTGTACATGTCTGGGTATCTGAATCATGTACATGGCAAATGATCTACTAATATGTTTGCTCCACCAGTTTGTTCATATGGAGCCAAATATATGAAAGCATTCAAACTCCGGAAAGTGCAGATACGGTCCTAATGGACTTGACAAAGGCACCTAATGTTAAAGGTTATGAAAAAAGGGTTGCTGATGAAATGCTTTTTTTGCTTTCTTTTCTTTTCAAGTATTTTGTTTGTGTTTCTTTTATTATTTATATTTTATCTTGCTCGGTGCTTTAAACTGGGAGGCAGGAAAGGGCATCAAGAAAACTCTGAATTCTGTGAAAACAGACTCAGGGGGAGAAACCATCAATTTAATGTGAAGTAGAGGAAAAGGGTGGCTGCTGAAGATGGGTGCTTTGTGGTACCCAGTACAGGAGCCAGCCACTTACCAGAGCGATTGGGATGCTGCAGCAGTGGCATAAAGCACAGTGGCCACCAGGTTATCCAGGTGCAGTTATCCTGCCTCCCCACCCCATTGGTGCAGTTGCCTCCATCCTGCCTCACTGCCTGGCAGCGCTCTGAAAATCTGGGCCGTGAATTTTAAAATTTAAAGAAGCTCTGTATCCTTTTTCCTCTCTGCTCATCTGTACAAGAACAGAGCCTGCTTTGAGACTCTGCACTTGGAAAGACTTCACATTAAGACTGTAACATTTTGATTACAAGTGATATAAAATGCAGTTCACTTTATTTCCTAATTAATGACAGTACATAAGGCAACAGTAAACTCAATTGCTTCCAACAGCTTTTTATATTCACTTGGAGGCATTTACAGAAATATGACTCGTGTACCCAGCAAAATCCTCCCTTGACCAGATGTAGAAGGAAAACAGTTTTATTGGCTACACAATAATATCACTAAAGAGGAAACAAGCTATAAAAATAATAAAAAACCACAAGCCACGCTGAATTTGAGAGTTGCTAAACTGAAAGATACAGAAACAAATACAGAGAAGATAATAAGGCCTTTTACTGATAGTGCTGTCCTGTGTAAATAACGCAGACACTGAGTAAGTCCCTCCGCAGTGAGACTCATTAGAAACACGTACATCAGCCCAGAGCAATCACTTTGATGGTTCCCCAGCTGCTTTTCACAGTAAATGTCCTCAGACCCACCAAGGTTGGAGTCATTCAGCTCGCTGCACGTCCTTGCTGATACACAGCCACGCTGCAAACAGGGAGCTGCCACAGATTTCCCACTCAGGAATCTTGGGCCCGCTGCTTTATAGACCAGATTTCAGGAGAAGTGCTGGTCCAGGAGAGCTGATTAAACAAGGCTGTTCAAACAGACAGAGAATGAAGCATCCATTTCCATAAGGAATGAGCATGGCCAAGGATTATATTGATCCGTGGCTGTCCAGCACATAGATCTTGTCTTGGGTTTGCATCTGTGGGGTAACACGCTCCTGAACTGCAATGAAATCCATGTGGACCTTATCTTCCTAAACATCAAACCTGTTCACAAACGAGTCCAATTAACACTTTTTTTCGCTTGAAATTAGAGATAATTGAGTTCTGCACACATTGGCACTCCAAGAACTCAGCAGTGGGTTTTCAGAGATGGGACTTGCCTGGCAGAGGTACAGCACAAGTACCCACATTGGAAACCATCTGTCTCCTGGGGGAGCTGCAAGAAGTCTAGAGAACTGCTTGGCTGCAAGTCAGGAAAGAAAGCTAAATTTCCAAAGGTAAATTTTCTTTCTTTTCCCTTGGTTTTAAATATTTTGCCTGGGGGAGGTCCAATGAAAGGACAAAATGAATGAACATGGGAGGGCGACTACAGCATTTGGCAGCAGGATAGAAGTGTAATGTAACAACAAACATAAGCTGAAAGCCAGTCAGAGTGAAAATCCAAATATTGAGGACACTTTTGTCTTTGTATTTGGTAGTCTGAAGGTGAGGAGGTGAGTAAACGATAGCCAGCAAGCAGAAACACTAAAGCTGACTCTGAGGCATAAAATTTTGTGGTTGTATGGGAAAAGGTGAGCGCTGAGAGTCAACAATGAGCAAGACATCAAATAAATTTGTGTATCACTGTTCCTAAGTGACAATAAGCACTTTCCCTTCTCTTGCTGTCACAAGTGCTTTCTTCTCTATACAAGTTTTACAGAGGGATGGGACAAAGCCAGCCCAAAGTCTTTCTCTAGCAGGAGTGCAGCTCCTGAATGTCCAGCTGCTGAAGAATATTCTTACTTTGTCGTGACCATCCTACTGAGGCAACAGAAAGAAGGATACCGCCTTTGGCAAGGCAGGAAAACAGGAACTGGAAAGCATAAAAATATACATGGAGAAAATTGAAGGGAAAGCAAAGAGACATCTAGGATTTCCTGAGATCCCCTTCCCTTGTGAGGGTGCAATCCTCACAAATGAACCAGAACAGGTACTTGCTCCGAAGAGTTAATCTTTATTAACAGCCCCAGAATGCCCTTCAGCTGGTGCACAGCCTGGTTCAAAGGTTTTCCAGAAAAACAACATACCATAAACCAAAGGGCAACGCTAATTGGAAGCAGAGTAATTCTGAAAACAGCAATACCTTTTTGTGGGTTAATAACCGGAAATTAAATTTCATGTATATTAGCAAAGCCCATCATAAAGCACCAGGTGAACGAGGGGCACGGGCAATAAGGGCAAGGGTTCGGAGCACGCACAGCCACCCTCCAGCAGCAACCCCTATTCCTTGGTCACAGCCAATATTCCCAAAGGATTAGTCCTTGAACTCCTGGTTGGAGGAAATGGTTTGCACAATGTGGCTGCTTGCTGCTGCTCTGGTGGTGGAATAAAGAAGGACACGAATTCAGCTGTCCCCAGCAGCACGGCTGCTCTGCTCACGTCCATGTGGAGCCAGGGCAGCAGTGAAGGGTTGCTGTGCCTTGTCCATCCAGTCAGATGTTCCCCCAGTCCAGTGCTCAGGCTACTGGTGCTGTGAATGACCTTGCCATCTGCACTGGATACACAAATGAAAGACTTGTCTGAACAATTAATGGGGTTTCAATGCTAAAATGTCGTGCAATGGAGAGCAGGTACAGGCGCATGCTGGGGCTGGGTTTGCTGCTGATGGCATTGCCTGAAATGGAAACTCAGCTAATATTTGGACTGCAGGGTGTGTGCCTCTTATAAGGAAGTGGCTTAATCTGGAAAAGGAGGCAGAAACACAAGGTCAGATCCTTTCTCTTCTGCCCTCATTTCCTCTTCTGGCTGCACTGGCTTCCCCAACGCTGCAGAAATGTCTCCAAGACCAGGCTGTCTCTCTCCAGGGATTCCTGCAGTGCAAGCCACCAGGCCAAGGGAGGGCTGCAAGAGGTGGCTGCTGGGCAGGGATGCCAGATCACCTTGAGTTCAGTGACATCTTGCAAGTAGCACAGCCCTGAGGAGATGGATCCCATCCAGAAGCTGTCCTGACGCTGCCTGACATAATGAAGTCATCTGCTGGACAAGCCAGGCTGATCACATTTAGTTGGAGATACCCATGGACCGTCTTCATTCCTGGGAGTTCATTTAGGAATAACCAGGGGTGTGGCCTCGGGTAGGAGCTGTGTCTGTGGTGGCAGTCCCTCCACCTGGGTAGTCCCTCAACACTTCTGCTTCTTGACACACTAGAGAAACATTTGCTGCTATTTGCTTTATTTCCAGCTCTTGGTGTGGTTAAGATGAAGAGTAGGAAAACCTGAAAGCCGACATATGCCTGGGCAAGAGAAAAAGCTCTCCAAGCACACCACGGGCTGCAGAAAAGGATGGTGATGACCAAGTGTCACTGCCCTTTGCAGCTGTGAACCACAAACTCTGCTCACCACAAGCTGCTGCTGCTCAGGGTCTATTTTACTTTTCCCTGTGGCTGTGTTTGAGAGACTTTTTGTCTGAAGGCCTCTCTCCCACTGAACCCATCCATCACCAGCGCTGACAGAGGTTCCTGCTGCCCAAAATGGCCAGGAAGACTCGGTGGAGCCAGAACCTCAGGGGTCAAGTCCAGGTTGTCGTGTCTGAGCGAACGCTGCTCCGGATACACGTGGCCCAACATCACGTTTGGAAGGCAGTGGAGGACCAGGAGGGAGGAGAAGGAAGGATAGGATGTAATCTTTCATCCTGAGAGCAAGCTTGTGGGATGGGAATATTTCATTTTGCTGCTGCTGAGGGTCTGGCTCCAAGGGGGTGGAGGAAGGGAGTCCCCAGCCCAGGCAGGGAGCAGCTGCCCTGGCACTGCTCTCCTGCTCGCTATTTTTGGCTGCAGGAAAAATGCAAAGGCAGGGGACATCAAGCTGAACTCAGTGATGCTTCTTGTGTAACCAAAGAGGAGAAGGCCTAAAGGTACAAATGTCCCATGGTCCAGAGCCCAGATGTGAGCGGAGGAGGAAGGCTGTAGGCACGGCACTGCAGTGATGGACACAGAACGAGCTCAGGGTACCCCAAAGCAGCTGCCTCCCAGCTCGCCTGATGGGTGCACTGCACTTCCTTTCTCCCCAGGGTACCACCACCATCATCTTCTTTGCTCCCACCAGTACCTCCAGCAGCACCAGTAACTCGACATACCTGCAGCTGGTTTTACCCAGAGCTGGTGCCCCAAAGTCCCTGCAGCCCATCCCTCGATACTCCTGGTGCCAGTGCTCAGCTGCCCCGGGCTGGGAGCCCTCACTCACCTGCTGGTGTGACCCACAAAATGTCACATCTGTTGTTGGGGCTGAACTCTCATTGGGGGGGCTATGCCAGTTAATGGGGACAGTGACATGCCACAGTCTGCCTCAGCACCCCACTTTATGTCAGACAAACCCCATAAAGTGATCCTTGTTCCACACAGTGGGATGATGGTCCCGGAGATGTGTGTCCACCGAGCTTCCCTGGAGCAGGCACTGCGGATTCAGCGGTCGTGACCCACTCCCAAATTGCCCTTTGTTTGGTCCCGTGTGTCCCTGGAAGAATGCTCTGCTCCCCCCAGGGCTGCCTCCTGCCCTGGGAGCAGCCCCAGCCGTGCACAGAGGAGCGAGCACCGAGTCACACTCACATTGTTTCAACACATTTGCTTAATTAGTTTATCAAGAAATGTGTTTGGCCCTGTCTGAGGGAAATGCTGTCTGTCATTCCCAGGCATCCTGCGGGGCCCCAGGGAGCTGACAGACCCTGGCTCCTTCCTATCTCTCCTTAACTCCATTTGCTGGGCCTATTTCCCCAGGTTTTTTTTTTCCATGTAGCACTCCCTCACCGTTTGGGGATTAAAGTAATAGATAACAAAATTATGTCTAAAAGAAGACCATGACAGGTAGGGAAACAATGTAAGGACTGGGAAGATTATTTGGAAAAATGTTAAATCAATGAAAGTGGAACTTGAAATTATTTTTCACTCCAGCTAAATTCTCCATAGATTGCAGTCACTTCGTAGAAGTGGCAATGAATTGAAATTACTAATTATGCATAAAACATTATTTCTGTGCTTCTCTGCAGGGAGCAGAGGATGCTCCATCAAAGCTTTGTGGCCCAAATGAGAGGTGGGCACATGAGCAGGATGTCAGGATGAGCAGGAGAGGTGATTTGGGTGCTTGGCGTTGCTGGAGCAGGGAGATGAAGGCACTGCTGGTCCCAGGTGGGCTCAGGTAAGCAGCAACCTTCAGTGATGTAGCATTGACCCCATGTGAGCACTTGCTGCTCTCCCGGTGTGCAGCGTTTGAGGTTCAGAGTCCAAGCAAGCTCAGGACAAGGGAGAGAGTGAGAACCACGGACCTGCTCCTGCCTGGGGCCCCTGCAGTGTGTTAAATCATGTGTTGTCTCAGGAATGCAGCTTCAGGGTCTGAAGTAACCTTGGCTTCTTCCAGAGGTGCTTCATTCATTGTTGGAGAAGCTTGAAATCTTCTCCCTTCCCATGTGGTGACAGGGTCTGACCTCCCTGTTCCTGTTCCCAAAGTGCTGATGAGGACAGGGCACTTGCAGGGTTTCTGGGCTCAGCAGTGGCAGGAGAGGCCTAGGGAAGCTCACCTGTTGAGCTGCACCTGGAGCTATTTATCTGGACCCAGGGTTACTGGGGTGATGCAGGCAGTCCTGGCTGCTTTAGCAGTTTTGTTGGGATAGCAACTGAGCACTTTTAAGCGATTCTTCTTCTTCTTCTAATCCTTCCCGTGGCTCCTGATGACAGTTTTGGATGTATCTCATGTTGTTTCCTGTTGCTTTATAGCCATCTTCTATCAAATTAAATGAATAATGTGGGGTTTTTTTCATGTGTAGGACATAATCCTAGGGCTCTCACTGGTTCTCCTGTCACAGCTGTGGCAAGCTGAGTGTCTGTGTGACAGTGAGGAATTCAGCTCTGGTGTGCAGTAACCTACTGCAGCTGATCTTCTGGTCTGTGGCAGCCAGTTAATTACTGATTGGCAAAGCCCCATGGTGTCTTAACTGAGCTTTCATGGGTTTAATCCCCTTTTTCCAGCTTCCTTCATGTCTCAGACCCAGTGAGTTGGTGTCAGCCCTGTGATTCTTGCACAGCAGCCAGCTCATTACCTGACACTGCCACCACCAGAGCAACACTACTGCTCTGGGCAGGGCTGGGGCAAGAGGGCTCTGAAGAGGGGGAACTCAAAAACCAGTTCTTGTCTTGGTGGACTTGGTGCAGATGTTCTGAAATGATGAGATTTGACTTAGGCAAGCTGCAGAACAAAGCAGTACTATGGTTTTTCACTCCTGAAAGCCATCCTTCTCTGTTAAACTAAACCAAAATGGCTCTGGTTATGGGGAAAAGAAACTTATTCAGTTCAATGCTTGAAAGAGGAACACAGGAGGTGTTTTCAGACTAGTTCTCAATTCCTGGGTGAGCTGGCAGCCCAATGCCAATGTTAAATCTCTGCCCATCAGTAGTGGGGTGTAGAAAAACATCTTTAACTGCTTCTGTTAGAGTCTCAATTGCACTGATGGGACCTCTGTGTGACAGCTCGAGGTGCAATGACAACTCGAGGTGCAATGGCAGCTCTGCTGCCTTTGTCAATCAAACCTGCTCATACTGAAACCGGAGCACCGTGGTGCACTGGAGAGGGGGAACTGTGGCCTGTCCCCTCTGTCCCGAGTCAGACAGGAGACACTGCAACTCATCCCTCTGGACAGTGATGCCTTTCCCTTTGCTGCAGATGGATGCAATTCCCCTTGTCCCGGTGGGGATGGGGAGGAGCAGCAGGCTCCCGTTATCACCGTGCGGGCTGGAGCCAGGGCGGGCGGTGTCGGGTGATCCTGGCCAGGTCCCCAGCTGGCACTGCCAAAGCACACAGGGCTTTACTCCAAACGCTCCCAGCACAGGGAAACGTGGCTTGTGCTGCCAGGGGGGCAGGAATGTCACTCAGCTCGGGGACAGCCGGCGTGACAGCCACTTCAGCAGTCAGTCCAGCAACGCTCCGTGAAAACAAAAGGTGTCCCCATGCCAGAAGGACTGTCTTCACTCCCAGTGGAATACATCAGATGTCTAGCAATTTCTGGGAGCCTTCCTCAATAAAAATGTGAGGGAATGGGAGTGATGAGTTACACAGCAGTGTCCTCTGAAGTTCAAGGCATGCTGGCTAAATATATGTCACATTCCTGTAGCTCTTGCCAGGATAAAGGTTGTACAAGCTACATCCAGAGTCTGCTTTCCTTCTCCATCAAAAGCCCCTCTAGATCCAAAGCTATCTGAGCCACTTACACCCTGGATTTCTTTTGGCTTGATTTTTTTTTTTAATTTTAGCAAATGAATAAAGGTGGATGCTTGCTTCTCAGGCAAATATAACACCATTTCTTTGACCTATTTCTACGTGCTTCTCTCCCTATCACAACATCCCTGAAACACCAGGGCATAAGACAAGGGCATCTTGCCTCCATTTTAGGAGTACAAATCTTGTGTGTTCCTTGTCCAAAATTGCAGAACAAGCATATGGGTGTGGAAATGGAGAGGCACTGAAGAAACACCAGTTCTCAGTCACAGGTCTTTAGAAAAAAATAAGTTATCAGTTGGAGCAAGCTGGCACTTTCACTGTCCAAAAAAAAGACAGAAAGCAACAAAATATCACTTAAATTTCCTGTAAATCTAAGACCAGTGTGTAGCTCTCTGAGAAGCTGTATAGCTCTGAATAGAGCTCCCCTTCATGCAGAGGGGCTCAGTTCCCACTAGAAAAAATTCAGTGCATTTTGTCCAATCTAATGCCCACGGCAGACTTCCTAGTTCAGTGAAATTTAGACTGATTTAGGTACTATTTAAGCCCTTGCTCAAGTTCAGGACACACAGTAACTCCACTGGTGGCTCTGCTGTGAGCAATGTCTGAAGGGTAAATGCTGCTGCCTTTCAGAAGGTGACCAGAGCTCTCTGCCTGTGTTACCAGTCTTTTACTGACTGGTCGTGGTCCCCTGTCCTAGAGGCATGGCCTGCAGATATCTCAGCTCACTTCTCTCCTGGAGTGGTTGGTAACGAGTACATGAAAGGTAGATAATTAAAACACTTCAAAGAACCTAGTAATCCAGACTGGCATTGAGAAAGGAGCATCAGTCTGCCAGCACTGCTCTGCTGGAAGGGCTGTTTGTTTCTTTCTGTATCCCAGATTTCCCAAGGCTGTCATATTGTCAAACACTGCCGTGATCTGTGAGTCTTTACTCCCAGATAAAGATGTGAACTCCCGGCTCTTGTCACAGATAACGGCACAAAGCGTTACAGCGACAGCACAAAGACTTAAAACTCAGCTTCAGACACGCAGCCATTTGTTACTGTCCTCAGCCCGGGCAGGTCTGCTGCAGGTTGTTCACGACTGGGAGAGCTGAGCTGGGAGAGCTCATCTCGATGTTCTCAGGTTCCTTAGGGATTTTCATCCTTCTGTGTTGCTGGGCCAGTGCGTCTGTCCCCGCCACCTGCTGCTGCAGGGCTGCTAAAGGCTGGTTACCAAGTGAGGATGGGCAGCCTTGGGGTCCTTCATGCCAAAATGCCAAAATTCCTCATCTGTGGCCCCACAGGCATCCTTCCTGGCAGCAGGTACCTCATCAGTGCTGTCCGACTCTCTAAGTCAGACCTGTGGGCTTCTCTCCTGCTGTACTCCAGGCCAAGAGCTGAGATCTCATTTTCCCCTTGCAAGTGTCAGACCCATCTCCACTGGGAACCTGTAAGTCTGGTTCATTCACTACACCACAGGAACGTTGTCAAAAAAAAAGCCATCTTTTATAAGAAAACCTGTTCTGAAATAAGTGGTTAAATGAAGACATCTGGAATCTACTTAAAATGGCAATGAGTTTGGAGTAAAATTATATTATCTTCTGAGCAGTACAAAGCAACAACTACATCTTCTGAAGGTGGTGTCATTCCTTCAAGTAGAGTTGCACCAACTCTGGGCTGATGTAGCTGATTTTGGGGGACTATTTGAATTTCTGATGATGTGTTTCATTACCTGCTTAGAGCGAGAAAAGTTCCTTCTATCTGTCCCTGGTAGAAAACACTTCAAAAACAATTCTCTGCTCTACCAGGATGCAAGTAACCTTTTCCATGGAGGTGGAGGCTGGTGGTCTCCAACATCCTCCTTTTGCTCAGCCCATCCCAGTGACCAGGCAGGGACCGGCAGCGCCGGCCGGAGGCAGCGCTGGAATTGGGATCCCCAGCTCGGGGCCGCGGCCCGGCTCCCATTGTTCCCGGCCTGCCAGACAAAGGGTTAAGTAAATGTTTGGAGAAGATAAGGTGCCCTGTTGACAAGCAGCAGGCTCCAGCGGTCTCAGCAGGCTCTCTCCCAGCAGTGATAAATGGGGAGGTTTTCAAAGTGGGATCAGCAGACGCCACGGAGAGGGCGGTTGCTGATGCCGTGATTGGCAGCGGGGAAGGAATCCGAAGGTGTTTAATGATCCCACACTCTGCCGCAGCTTTTTTAAAGACTCTGCGTCTAGCCAGAGGAAAATCCTCTATCAGCCACAGAGGCTCACGTTCCCGGGTCTTTTCTGTTGTTGTTGCTTTTTTTTTTCCCCACTAAAACATGGGAACATCCACTGAAAGGGATCCTGATAAGGACCCTCTGCGATTCCTCATCCTCTCATATCGGTTTTGTCTCTTTTAATTTTCTCTTTGAAGTGCCCTGTGTATAGTAGGTGGAGTGTTTAGTTTGGCTAACTTTGGTCAGTAACTGTGTTTGGGGGAAATCATGTCTATTAAACTAAAGATGTGGGTTTTTTCTTCTCTGCATAGATGTGTTATTCCAATTATTGACTTGTCATTCCTTTGCTCTAGTAAGTATATAATTAAATTACATCAAGGATAAAACCCTTGGAAGGGTCTGTATCCCTGATGTGATATTATTTGGTGTTCAGACCATTAAAGGGTTTCCTTCCTTTTAAATAGATCTCAAAAGCTGTTTGAAGGGCTGACCACCAAACTTTTTTTTTTTTTCCAGATAGATGAAGTATTTTCTGTCCTCATCTCTGTCTGAAAGCTGCCCTGGGCAGTAGGAAAAGCTGCAGTGTTGGTGTGGGAAATAGAATAGAGCAGTAGAGCCTGGGAGGATGAAGCTTTGCTGTGTGCATCCATGGACTGCCTCTCAAACCAGGATTTTGGTCAGCTGTATTCCCTGTGGAGTGAGAAATGGCTACAAAACACTGCCTGATCCAATCTAGATCTGATTTATGCCAAGGGAAGTGAGACAGCCAGGAACATTGATGGATAACGGGGACCCAGGCACGGGGAACGAGCTCATCCTTTGGGCCAACCTCATCCTGGAAGGACTGGGGTGGGTGGATAAGTCTTTTTTGGGGGAGAAAGCAGTCGGGGCAGTGCTGGTGCTGCTGATCTGGGTGGGCTGAGGGAGCCAGGGCTGGGAGCTGCTCCACGGGCGGAGATGAAAGGAGCCGGGTACCCCCCAGCAAAGGGCCAAATGAGTCGGGACATGAAAAGCAGCGGAAAGTATCCGAAGAATGTAAACACCAAGGTGGAAGAGGAATTATTTAGCATGTTACAGGCTTGGAACTAGGTGCGAGGGGATGGGACAACGAGGAAATCTCCCTCTTGCAAGCAGGGAAGCTTTGCTAGCGGCCGGAGGTGGAAAGGGAAGACATGGTTTCAGCAGAGCAGCTCAAGAAGTCTTCTTGTCTGGAGGTTGCTGGGGCAGGGGGGGCAACTGGAGCCACTGCCCCAGCCTGGGCTGGGAGCCAAGGGGGTCATGCCGAGAACAAATAGGATTTAGTGATCGTAAGAGGGGAATGCGAAATGCCCGGAGGAATTTTGATTGAAATTTTATAACTTCAAGAAAAATCTGTCGCAGATAAATCAGGAGGTGGTTTAATAAACAATTTGAGAGATTAGTATTGAAACAAATCCCAGTTAAGTCTCAGCAGAAGAGCGGGTAAGGGAAGACCACTGCAGAGAAAGAACGTCAGGGGTATTACAGGCACTAAACAGAAGGCTTTCCAAATATATAAACAATCTGGGGAGGGGGCAGATTGGGAAACCTGTAAAAATAAGCAGAACCACATTAAAAGGCTGAGCAGTGGAGCACAATCAAATATTGAACATGGGATTACGAGGGAGCTTTCAACTCTCAGCATTGGCCAGACTGTTTGTACCCGGACAGGAGCCAAGGCCAGGTCCCCAAGGAGGTGTGGGGCTTGAGGGGCACAGCCTGTGCCATGGTGAGACCCTGGTGAGATGTGGCAGCCTGCAGCCAGGCTGACCAGCATCATCCTCCAATGGTCACACATGAGATATCACAGGAAATATCCCTTTAATGAGTATCTTAAATGCTTTGGACGCTAAGCAGATGTCTTTCACATGAGATTTCCTAATATCTGAAGTACTAAAAGGGATTTGTATCTAAAAAACTTCATAGCAAAGCCCTGAAGACCTGCAGGACATGGTGATCCAAGAATGGATGAAGGAACTGGCAGAGTGTGTGCAGGTGACTTACACAGGGTGAAAGCTGGGCCAACAAAATCTCTCTGTAAGCAGCAAGCCCAGGAACAGCTCAGCAGGGATCTCTCCCACCGGGACAAACCCCAACCCCATTTCCACTACGGAAATCTGTACCTTGGTCAATAATGTCACTAAGAAAAGGTGTGGAGGCAGGGATCTTTGACTTGGGAAACCATTTGAAGCCAGACTCTTAAATGAGCATGTAATAGAACCCCAGTGCCACATCCCACTTTCTCCAGAGCACCTGTGGAAGAACAGACACACTGCTCCTTGCCCAGACTTTGTGTCTCTTGCCTGCCTTGCAATGAAGCCACAGAGATACCCAGGTGGACTCACTAGGAATTCAGAGCCATCCATCACGTACATTTGACTCCTGGATCCATCTGCATCTCGGTACCACTTCTCTGGCATCAGTGTGAGCAGTCCCTGTAATGAGGGTCTGTAAGAGCAGGACCCCCTCAGCCAGAGCAGAGGAGAGAGCTGCACACTGATGCTGCAGGCACAGGCAGGTTCCCATGGCTGATGTCTGGCAGAGGAGCAGGGTGTCCTGGTGGAGCTGGCAGCATCCTCAGGTGTCGCTGTGACATCTGCCAGGACCCACCCAGATGAAGAAGTGTTGGTCCATCCAGCTCATCTTCTGACTGTCAGCTTTGCAACTGTGTCACCTGGGCTTGAGCAATCAGTGTCTGAAACACTCAGCTCACCCTCAGAAGGGCAGGGAGATGGCCTGTCCTCGGGCAGTGTGACTCCTGCTGAGGGGACACAGAGGCACGAGCAGGAGAGGACTGCGGAGCGTGATGGAGCTGAAACCAGGAGGTGCTGGTGCCTCCATCCCGGTCCCGTGGCTCCCCAGCAGCAGCACAGTGACAGACCCTGTAGATGTTCATGGAGGGCCTATTTTTAATCACCTTTCCACTGGGTTTTTGCAACGCCCCGTTCACACTTGCTCTGTGAAAAAGGATGTCAGAGCAGATTAACAGCTGGTTCCTGCCTGCTCCGACAGCTCTGACAATGCGTCCCTTCTTCTCAAGGTGACAGGAACATGCAGCTGCCTAATGGGTACAGAAGTGTCTATTCTTTCCCAGTGACATTTATTGTGAAATATCTGAGTGGGACTGAGAGACATGCAAGGCTTTCCCTCCCTTATCAGGCGACCCTGGTCAGTGTCCTGCTGTCAAGGACTAGAGTAATTTATGTCAGAGCTGCAAGTGTTTACTTATCTGCCCCAGCGCCCAGCTCGGCCGAGAGCAGCCAGACTGGCTCCAGTGGGGCTCACCAGCCTTTTCCTGCCGGTGGGAAAAGCTGGGTGCTGGCCCTGTCCCAGCCAGCAGGGGCAGGAGGGGCAAAAATGGGCCAGCAAAAAACCTTCCTGTGGCTCTGATGCAGGGGGACAGCGGCAGCACAGATGTGAGAGTCACAGGCATGTCAGCAAGAAGTGACATCCCAGAGCAGAAGGGACTAAAATAAAGCCTGAGCAGCAACAGGAGGCATCTGCTCACAGTAGCACGGGCTGAGGTGTGAATTTAGAGAAGGTTTTGCCAGGTGGAGCGGAGCAGCATCCAGCCAGTGGAAGCTGCAGCAGGTCCCTGCGTGGTTTTCCTGGGCATCACACCTGAGAGCCCACAGAAAGCGCCGAGGAAGGGTGGCAGAGCTGCTTGACAACTTCACGCCTTCCTGTTTTCTCATCTAATCGACCTCTGGGGTTTCATTGAGTGGAGGATTTGTGAGGGCAGAGGGGCTCTGGGGAGGCAGAGCTGTTCAGGCACAAGGACAGCCCTGTACTGGGGATTGTTGGCTCTGCAGCAGCTTGGCAAGAGCATCCCAAATCCCTGTGCGCCTCACGGGTGGCTTTGAAGGACTTATCCAGTGCTTCTGTCTTGTGTCATGGCAGAAACCGGAGATTTCAGTGCATCTGGTCCTTAGACTGTACAACTTTCCCTCAGATTCGGTTCCAAAACTCTCCAGTTTTTGTAAAGCAGCACAATTACCCCGGCAGTCCTCCCCCACGCTGGCCACCATCCGTCATCCCAGACAGGGGAACAACTTTCATCTCTCTGGAACTGCACATCCTTCATGGCACAGGAGAGATGAGCACGGGCCTGATAGCTCTGCTGCCGGGGGTGCCTCCTTCCTGATGGATGTGCCCAGAGATAAATATTAGGCTGTGGTAGTTTCCTCTCCGAAGCCCACAAGCTCTTGTTGTCGGGCGGGAAACCTTTAACCAGTTGGGATGTTGTGAACAATAGATTAAAGGAGACAGACTATCTCTTGCTAAATGAGCTGTTATTTGAAATCAGCTTTTTCTTCTTTTTTTTTTTTTTTCCCAAGCCAGGGCACTCCTCAGAAAAAAGTATTCCACCGACATTGTGTTTCTCTTGACAAATATTTTTCTGAGCTGTCTCCTCTTTCCATTCGTCAGGGCATGATCAAAGGGCTGGTCCTGCTCCGGGGAGGAGCTGCGAGTGCTCGGGGTGGCTGCGGGGCCCTGATTCTGTGCTGCCATCCCTGCCTGGTGGCACTGTCCCAAGTGCTGAGGCACCTGGTGTGGGTATTGCAGGAGTGCAAAATCCTCCAGACATGCCCTTTGGGGAGCGAGTTTTGTGGCCATCACAGTGCCACTGGTCATGCTCACCCCAGGAGTGATGCCAGAGGAGTGGCAGAACCAGTGGGGCTCCACAGGTGCCTTTCACCTGTGAGAAGAAATCGTGTCTGCAGCAGGCAAAGCAGGAGCCTGGCCTCTGCTCAGCTTGTCCTCCAAACACCAGGAGATTCCTGAAGTGCAGGCTGATCCCATGAAGTGTAACCTCTCCTATTTCTCGCTGGAAACCCAAAGCACAGCAGTCAATAACACACAGCCCCAGCGCTCGTCCCTCTGTGCTCTTGACAGAGGCTCATAGGCAAAGTACAAAAGCCTGGCTTAAAAAAAAAAAAAATCAGATATTTATTATGCCTTTGATGTTCCATAAGAACAGTTGTGGCTTCTGCTTAGTCTCCAACATCCGATTGACAATTGTTTATTAGTTTTAAAATAGCTGAAATTCATGTCAAACATTCCGCATGTTAGAAAAATGTTTATGAAGTGTTATCATAGTTTATTTAACTGTGAATGTTTAGGAAACTGGCATAAAATATAATGGACCACACAAGGCTCCGAGCAGCCCAACAACGAATGGTAGGCACATTTTATGGACCATGGGGAAGGGGGATGCCACCTTGTCCTCCTGGAGGATCCTCCTGGTCCTTGGATGTGCTGTTGTGGCATCAGTGGTCCAAGAGAACAGGGCCTGGCTTATTCTAAAGATGTTTCTCCTAGGAGGTTTACAAGAGCAATGCTCACAGTTGCAATTTTTGCACAACTGGGTTGAGCACAGGTTTTAAATGCCAGGAGGGAGGGATCTCTTCTTGTGGGCCATGAGGCTTTGCTGATGCAGCGAAATCTCTTCCTCTTTAAGGAATCAGAAGAGCTGCAGAAAAAGATCATAGAATCCTATAATGGTTTGGGTTCAAAGGGACTTAAATATCATTTCATTCCACTCCCTGCCATGAACAGGGACACCTTCCACTATCCCAGGTTGCTCCAAGCCCCATCCAACCTGGCCCTGGACACTTCCAGGGATGGGGCAGCCACAGCTTCTCTGGGCAACCTGTGCCAGAGCCTCCCCACCCTCACAGGGAATAAATTCTTCCTAATACCCAACCTAAACCTGCCCTCTTTCAGTTTAGCTCTCTAAAGATACATATTAAAGCAGCAAATGATTGCAAGCCAGCTCAGGAGCATCCCAGTACCCTGATTCTGTTCAGAATCCTTGGATGTCGATGAAATATATATTAGAACCATTCCTACAAGCAGTGGCCAATAACAGCTGCTTGCCACTGATGGTTGCACATGGGATCAAATTTTAGAAATTCCCCATTTTTGTAAGCTTTCCCTTGAAACCTGCAGATTTAGCTGCAGGACATGGGAAGGAAATGCCAGGTTATTCTTCCCAGCAGCTGACAGAGAAGTGGAACAATAGGAATGGATATTTTAGTCATTGGGTTAAAAATGCCTTTTTCCCCTGATAAAAATGAGCTTGTGGGATTCTTTCTTGTTCCAGAGCCCAGATGAACCCAGGAAGCAAAGATGATCCAATGCTGTGAGCTTTTCTATGCTGTTTCTCCGAGCTCAGAATAAAACCAGAATAATCCATACCCAGATTAATTGATTTTATCTCTAACATCTGAATTTTACATCAAAACCTCATTTCTTTCATTGATTTTATTTTTGACCACTGGCACACGAGTGGACCTGGTTTAAGCAGCTTTGCTTGCCCGTTGTTTTACAATCCAACATTACTTTGTGCCTGCATCTCTGATCTCTGGGGCCCGGCCATGCTCCCATTTAATAAAAAATCCCACTGGTTCCATGGCTGCAGAAGGCAGGGAAGGGTTGGCACACCAGGGTCACTGCCCTTGCTCACTGCAGCACCACCAAAGGTACCAGTGTTTTGTTTCTGGGCTCTTGCTGTTCCCGTCACCTTCATCTGACCATTTTTCTCTTCCAATCATAAAATTTCCACTTTTGATATTTTAAAACCTTATTTCTCATAAAACTCCCAAGTATGAAAATTTCTTTTAAAGAAATATACCATTAATGTATCTTTA
Source organism: Dicrurus megarhynchus (assembly GCA_013399195.1). NCBI lineage: Eukaryota > Metazoa > Chordata > Aves > Passeriformes > Dicruridae > Dicrurus > Dicrurus megarhynchus. Next base: position 302,168 of record VXAD01011617.1, on the reverse strand, counting down.
TGATGTGCAGCTGATGCTCACAGCATGGGCTATGACTTTTTTATGTTCCCTACTTGTCCTTGAGACATTTTATTTTGACACCATATCCTTACATTCTAAATTAAAGCATATTTTTATTATCTGTTATGTGCCAGTACACAGCAGTGCCTTAAAGCTGTTGTACAGCTCCTCATGTCCATCTCAGGCCACCTTCCCCTCTTCCCCTCCGCTTCCCCCATTGCTTCACCTCTCCAAAAAAGCAAGGATTGAGTTATCCATGCTGACAGCAATTTACAGTGCCCATTAACAGTCATATAAATTCCAGTGGATCAAGGAAGCTTGGAGTATGTGATATTCAGGCACAGCTAATAGCTCTGGGCTAATTGCCATCTCGTGTTTCTGCTCTCCAGCCCCACTGTTTATATCTGCAGCACAAGCAGGCAGTAAAACAAGTTTCCAGGTTCCCCCAGTCACCCGAGGAGGGCTGGGAGCTGCTGGCTCCAGTAGCAGGCGGAGGGCTGGAGGTGGCAGTCACTTCCCATATTTAATGGGAGCTGCTCCTCCTGATCCTGCAGGGAATGAGGTCTCTCTGGTGGAACTTCTGCAACAGTTGTATGGGAAAAGACAGCGTCAGCTCGGTGTCATCGCGGTTCTTAGCATGGCTTGAGGGAGCAGCAAGGGGCTGGTGGTTCTGGGGAAGTCTCTTAAATAATCTACATATAAACCACAATTTTCTTTTTGGCAATCAGTAGCTTGAAAGGTTGATTAATAGGGAGATTTATTGTGGAGTCCTTGTCGGCTCGGAAAGCTGGGTGCATAGGGACATTTACCGTGAAGTCCTTGCTGATAAATAAACAGCCGGGTGTTAATTGTCAAAGGAGTCAGGAAATCGGGACACTGCTCACACTGTGTTGGGCTGGGGTGCTGGTAGCAGCATGGAATGGTGCTCCCCTTCTTTCTTCAGCTGCCAGCAGAGGGGTTGTTTGTGCAGGATCTGGCCTATCTGTGTTCTGAGCGCTGCAGAGGCAAGAGGAGCACGTCTGTGTGCCTCGGGGTGTACTTTAACGCCTTTCCCCATCTCACTTGCTGCCTTCCAAGCCAAGACACCTTTTGACACCTTTTTTTTTCTTTTTTTTTTTTAGGAAATGAAAATTAATCCTCTCCAACGCGCACACTTTTAATGAATTATTTGTGAGCTCATGTCTTTCATGTTGGTGGGGTCTGTCAGTGGTGTTTGCTCTCAATTGATTCATCCCGCCCCGTGCCAGGGTGGGGGGGATTTGATTATGGCACAATTAAGCCTGACAGGGTTATCAGATGACCCCTGGAACAATTGTAAAGCACTTTCCATCTTTTGCAAGATAGAGAGATAAATCTTGTGAGGTTGCTAAAGTGCAAGAGCTGGAAAATTCAGCTGGGGTGGGACTGCTGGGGAAGTGCCGAGGTGTGAGGGAAAGGGCAGGAGCCCCGTCTGCAGCTGGAGTGGGTCATGCTCAGGGTACTGAGGGGGCACCCTGGCAGCCCTTCCCTCCTGCACACCTTGTTTCCATGTCTTTCTGATCACATTTCAGCACGGAGAGTGGGCCAAAACTATTAATATCAGGTGGGAGTTTCACCCTCCCACCCCAAACACACCCTCCTGCTCCTCTCCTTCCCGGAATTTGCTGCTATCCCCAGCTATTTGCTGACTTTCTCGGTTCGGCGGCTTTCATCCTCCTCATGGCTCCCCAAAACATTTGCTTTGACTATTTTTAAAGTTCACCCAACCCTCCTTCAATATTTGGAGAAAAAAAATGGTTTTTCTGCTACATTTTTTCCCCGGAGATTATCAGCAGGGCTGAAATTCTCTTTCTATGAAATACTTGGATTGACTGAGAGCTGGAACTCCGGGAGGGGAACGTGTCAGACTGTGAAGGATTTGCAAAGTTTTACCGAGAGTCCCTTCTGGGCCACTGCTGAGGGGCAGCAAGCCTGAAGATTTTTGTCCAAACTCTTTCCACTGCTTTCCACTAAATCTGTTAAAACATGCATTGATTTTTGCCTTAAAAGCTCTGGAAATGAAAATAAAGGAGTGGCTGCATGGGAGCATTGGGTTGCAGTGAACCGTACCAGGTGAAGTGTCACATTGGAGTGACATCTAAGAATCTACTTTTCCTTTCTTTCTTCTTCTTCTTTTATTATTTTGACCATTGGAATGACAAATGCAACATCACAATATTATTTTGAACATGCAGGTAATCTACACATGAAGTTCACATTGATGTTCTCACACACAGGATCCTTTCAGCAGCCCCTTTCCTCAGCCACATCCTGCACCCCCATCCCAAACTGCAGCTCATGAGGGGCTCCAGAGACAACCAAAACCCCTGAAAGAGGAAATTGGCCATTTCCCTTTTTATTTCAGAGTTTGTTTTTTCAGACTGGACTCTTGGTCTCCTTGGAGAGGTGCAGTGAGAGGGACTCAGGTGGGCAGCCAGGCAGGGAGGGAAGCTTTGCTGGTGTCAGGAGAGGAGCCGTGGTGGGGAGGAGGAAGAGAACAGGGACGTGCAGGACACATCTCTCCCCGGACACTGGAAGGGAGAAGCAGCAAAGCCCTGGACACCAAATGAATTCAGCTTTTCACTTTTGTGATTTTGCAGTAAACCCAAGATCAGTAAATTGATTTTTGTAGTAATAAAAGCTGAACACTCATAACCCCCAAAGCGATAAACATTTTACTGCTGTTTAGAATTTATATTTTTATTTCCAGTCTTTTCCTTGGAAATGCCCTGAGGGGGAGGATTTTATGTGCAGCTCTATAAATGAACTGAGTGCAAATATTTTTATTTTCTGCTAAACATCAAAATTTTGATGCATTCTCATGAGGCCAAATGCACTTCTTGAAAATACAGTGAGCCAGCAGAGTAACTTGGCTGGGCTTTTTTTCTGAAGGAAAAGCGTTATCAATAAAAAAGCTGGGCACCAGGCACTGGGCAAAACAGAATGGCCACAATAACTACCAACTTCTGATTTTGACCTTCTTGTTTCTTGAATTTGAGCTGGAATGAATCAGGTTACTCTCTGTGTTCATGAGCCCTTGTAATTCCTACTCTGAGAACAGAGGAGAAGGTACTGAAGGGCCTCAAGAGGAATCATTCATTTCCCTCCAGTTCTTGGATCAGTATTTCCTTGTCTAGATCTCAGGGTCAAGTCTGCTGCTGCTGCACGACAGCAAGGCTTGATGGCTTGGACTGGTGCTGGGCTGATTTACACCCGTGAGAAGCTGGTCCATCCTCTTAATTGTGGTTATCAGTTTCTAGGAGGGTGTGCAGAGGGTGCATGCAATGCTCACTTGGAGCCTTAGGATGTCCCAGGGTTTTGAAGCTTAAAATAACAGTGCAGTGATGGATGAGAAGCCCGTTACAGGTGCATTTTAGAGATTTCTGAAATGTTTGAGCTATAATTCTTCTCTCTTCACAGTCCCGGGTGGCCAGAACCCACGGCAAAAAAAGTGCACCCGGCTTTTTATGCAAAGGGATAAAAGAAGCAGTATATATAAGGGATATCAGTCCTCTCTAAAACATCCTGGAAATATTCCTTCTGTAAAATATACGTAACAAATATCGATGGCATCTCCTAAGGTGACCCAGGTGATTCAGCACTTGGCTGCACATGAGGGATGTGGTCATCACTCTCCCTGTGGCAGTTACCTCTTTCAGCCGTGTGATGGCATCCAGGAGAAGCTGCACAGTGTTTTGTACAGGTAGAACTGAAGGCTGGGGGATCCAGATTCCAGGTTTTGGTGAGCTCTCTTAACCATGGCCATGTGTCAGAAAACCTGATGTGGGCAGGAGCCTTGTTCGTGCGTTTCTGTGGCCAGTCTCAAGTGCCTCCACTCTTACCTTGCCCCCTCAAACCTTCCCATTTACACCCTCTTTTTATTTCCACTGGAGTTTAAGATCCACTTCCATCCTACACCAGCACAAGAAGGGGAGAATGGGAGATGGAGAAACAACTTCTGCTTGGCACCAGCTCCTAAATTTCCTTCTCGTCAATGAATCCCTACCATGAGCCAAGCTGAATGAATCAAAATGTTAATTGACACACACATAAATTCAGCAGCCCTGGATGGATGATGCCTGGCCCCCTCTGCTACTCTGAATTCCTCCCCCTCATCATCATCACATCTTCTGGCTCTCTCCTTCATTACCTTTTATTTGATGATTTAATACCACCGTTAGTCAAAAAATTATCAGCTCTAGCGTGCATGCACAGCAAGCTGCAAGCCAGGGCTGTAAAACGTGAGGTAATTTGTGCTGCAAAGACGTCACACAGCTAAAGAAATCTGTCCCTCATTTCCACTGAGGTCTGAATGGACACAGATCCGAAACCCTGGGCAGTACCCGTGGGTAGCACTTGGCTCTTGTAGGAAGAAGAGCGTATAAACGCCAGGTAAAATGAAATAAAAAGTAGCTTCTTTGCAATAAAACTGGGTATCCTGGCCTGAAGGAAAAGCAAAAATAATAGGAATGGCATTTTAATGTGTTTTCTTCTCATGAGTGGACAGTTCCAGCAAGAATGATGGACTGCCCTGGTAGGAACCACTCCCAGCCGTGGGCCGAGGAGCTCTGGGTTGAAAATAAAGCCCTGGGTTGATGTGTCCCCTCCAGGTGCCTTCTCCTGCCCATCAGCATTCACTCAGCATGCTCCTATCAGTTTGAAGTTGGGGGACCCAGCATCAATCACCATGGGGAGCAGTGTTTGACACCGCAGCCTCTGGGTGGGCTCAGACTAGTTGCTTTTCTTTGGTAATTAGGGAAGATTACACAAATGATTAAGCCTTTATTTAACAATAATGACTGGAGTTTACTGAGCTGTGGCACTGACCTGTCAACCCCACACACTGGGGACTCATCCTGAGCACCAGGAGCCAAAGGAGCCCTTGAGCAAGCACAGAATTAGGCTTCAAATAGGGACTTTTGGAGAAGAATGGGTGCTTACAACCCTGGCTAAAGGTCTTGAGCTGCCAGTGGTGCTGCTGCAGCCACTGCCTTTTCTGGGATTGCTCTGAGATGCTGAGCAGCAGGGAATATGTGAAGTGTCCCAGGCACTGACAGTTAACACACACACACAGCCTGGATGGCTTGTGCACCAGATAAAGGAGAGAAAACACCTCCTTGAGAGAAAACACAGGATTTCTCCCTCTGCCATCCTTCATCTCTGTTGACTCCTGATTGCAATCTCCCAGCCCCCCGGGTGGGTGGCTCCCAGCTGCCATCCCTTGGTCATGGGGCTTCCAGAGACACTTTTTGCAGGGTAGAGCAGCCTTCCCTGCAAACCACGTCATCATCAATGTTTCCTATCGACTGTGTAGGTTTTAGGGGGGAAAACAGATGCTTTTTGTTGGGTCCTAGTGGTGGCTCCAACAGGACAAGGTCCCAGGGATGTGACACACCCTGGGCCGCTTTTCACCCTGCTCTCTCTAAACATCTTTCTGCACTGTGCAGTGCAAAAAAACAAAATTTCAAACGCCTTTCCTTTGGCTTAGAGTGAGCGAAGTGTTTCTGGATCAAACGCAAATATTCAAAGTTTTGCTTTCTGACATCCAAAGAAATCCAGAGGGTTTTCTTTTGGAGGAAAGAAGAGAATTTAAAAGTGGTCTGACATGCTAGAGAAAGGTGAATGTGGGGGGGTTAAAGAAGAAAACACCTCCAGAATTTAGTTAAGTATTTAAGGTTAAGAGCACTGAACGATACGCTGGAAAATTTTTGTCCATCCAACAAGGGTTTGGATCAATTTGTTCTGCCTTTGCACCACCATCGGTTTCCACTCCTGGACCATTAGTGCTGCCAGGGACCTGCCTGTGGGTGGGGGCTGGAGGCCCTGCTGGAAAACTCCTTCTTCACACAGGACAAACACCTCAGGGGCTGTGCAGCCCCTCAGAGACAAGCCCCTTTACCTGGCTCCTATGTGCCCCTGGTCACTGTGGGACCAGTGATGGCTGTTGGGACCCCGGGCAGATCCCCCCACTCGGAGCTGCAGGAAAACTGCTGAGCTGAAGTCAAGGATGGGTTGGGTGAACAGGCACGAAATCTTCCATTAATGGCCAAATCCTGCTGCCAGCCCAGGCAGCTGGAGGGCTGGACATGTGCCAGCGTGGGCGGACTCTCTTCCTAAAATAGCTTTTTGGGACTGATGCTTCCAGGGCTCAACATTTCCCGAGGTGTCGGGGCAATGCTTTGTTCTGACACACTGCCTTCCCCGATAACCAGGGCAGGGACCAAACAGGCTGCAGGGAAATTAGTTGGAAAACTCTCTCAGTGCCCCCCAGACTCTCAACCCCTTGTAAACATGTACCCACAGCCATGTCACCAGCTGCCCACAGCAACAGCAGCACAGAGCTCCCATAGAAAAGCAGAGATTTCAGGTATTTCCTTCACTCCCGCCCCAGGCAGGGCCAAGGCTCTCTGGAATTGTGTTAGTGGGAGTCATTTTCATTTGATCACGGTGTTGTGAAGGATTTCAATTCAGGCTGCTTCAGTCCTGTCTTTCTGATTTTCTTTATTTCTTTAATAAGAACAAAAAACCTGAAACGGAATATTTGTACCCCACAGCCCTTGGATGTCAGGAACCTCTCCCAGAATTTTTGTAATGCTGAAATATCATAGAATCATAGAATGACAGAATGGTTTGGGTCAGAAGAGACCATCTCATTCCAATCCCCTGCCATGGCCAGGGACCCCTTCCACCATGCCAGGTTGCTCCAAGCCCCATCCAACCTGGCCTTGAACACTTCCAGGGCACTCACGGTTTCTATGGGCAACCTGTGACTCACCACCCTCACAGGGAAGAATTTCTTGTTAATCCCTAACCTAAACCTACCCAAATATGGCCCCTGCAGTCCATCCTTTGGGACAGGGAGACATCCCAGTCCTGATCCACCAACAGCAGAGGAAAAAGGGATCAGCCACTTCCAATCCAGTGGGACCAGCATCACCAATTAAGTGAGAATTGCCTTTTGTTATTTATCCACAACCTTAGGGTTTTTGTTAATCTTCAGGAGTGGGGCAAAGCTGTGAGGACAGGGTCTCTGCATCAACCCAGAGACACAATCCTGCTGGGATTCACACCCACACCCGGGTCCTGTCAGAGCAGCAAAGCGGCCAGCACACAGAGATGGGGGAAAAAGATTATGGAGAAAGGAAAGGGCTCCACTGCACCCAGATGCAGATTAATAAGTGAACCATTCATCTGATAGGCACACGAGGGAAGTTTGCAGGTATTGAGCCCCACTACAATTCAGTAATACCACTTGGCTTTATCTCTCGCCCGAGTAACACAAACATTTATGGAATTACATTTTAAGGCTTTTAAAGGTGTATTTAGAACGTGTTTCCTTTGAAGTGTTATCTTTGCAAGCTCTTGTATGCTGATAAAGCCCGTGTTTAGCTGCCTCGCAAGGAGCGCTCAGAAACTGTTGGTTCAGAGATTTTTCACCCTCTTTGGCCAGCACAGGGCAGCCTTCCCGGGGGCCGTGCTTTGCCTCACGCTGCTGGCATTTGCCACAACCCTTTCCCAGCAGAGCCACAGTGTTTGCAGGAAAGCAGCAGTGGGAGGTCTGTTGTGGTGGGAGCGATGTTGTGGGGTGATCTCCGGAGGTGGGTGACGTCCTTGGAGCTTTAACACAATGACACAAGAGCCCTGGGGTTTTGCAGGCGTCGCTGGCTGGGAGCTCCACTTCCCTCCCTGGGAACCTTCAGGAGAAGGGAAACAGCGTGGTGAAACAAATGACTTCATTCCAGGCTGGTTCCAGTTAGCATCCCCATCCCTCCTCCCAGCCCTGCCCAGAGATGAAGACATTGTTCAACAGCTCATCACTCACCGGCAGGCTCCGCGCAGGCAGCCAATGCACAGACCCCAAGCCTCATCCCACAGGCAGAAGGCTTGACCCAAAGCTCCTTGAGACCCATGGAAAGGCTCCAGTGGATTTCTATGGGTCTTGGATCTCAGCAGATGTTGGCAAACTCCGCCGAAGCTAATGGGAACGTTGCTGGCAGCACAGACTGACGGGTCAAGCAAAGGGAGAAAATTAATTTATCAGCCAAGAGGATTTGTCTTCCCTTGAAGTTTCCAAGGAGTTTCTTAACAGGATGCTCATTAACATACCTTTGAGGGAGGAGGGACGACTCTCTACATGCCATTTTAAATGCCAACAGCTCCAGATTGGCAGTGGCCACATGGCAAACAGCTCCAGGGGGTGGAAATACTCTCCCCATTCTCTTTGCCCCTTTTCTGGTCCTCCCCAGCTCCAGGCAGACTGTTTTGCTCCTGACCTCCACCCTTGACTGGAGCCGAAATCTTGGTGCTGGAGCCGGGCCACAATCACTCCAGCCCTGCTCAAGTGCCTTTTTGGAGCTGCTTTCATTCATTTTCTTCCCCCCAAACACACCCCCCCACCTCCAAAATCACCAGGCACAACTTTTCTGAACCTGTGCCGAACCCGATAAGCCTTTGGCAACTGCCAGAATAAATTGCTTTAATAAAAATGAAAACCATTTTGAGTGGGGGAGCAGAGAAGGAAGGGAAGCAAAAGCAAATGCAAAAATAATGTGCAGGCAAGGGCCCATGTGATCACCTGGCAGGAAGAGGCATTCCCAAATCAAAGCATAAATCATGGGGCTGGGAGCAGCCAGGCCAGCGTGGGGGCAGGCAGCGAAACCCTACAGTTCTAGGTTCACATTCATTGCTGCAAAGAGCACAGAGCGGGTGTTGCTTTTACCAGGTGATGGAGAGGAACGTGCTAAAATACTTCCCAAAAGGAGTTGTATGAGGGGGAGGCTCCTGGGGGGGACCCAGGAGCGTGTGGCTGCAGTGGTTTTACTGGGGTAGGTGTGCTCAGAGCCCTCCAGGCTGTTTGCAGGTGAGAGGGGAGGTTTGCAGGACCCATCCTCCAGCCAGCCCTGTGTGCCAAGCAGGTTTGCTCCATCCCTCCCCACGCCAAGGAAAGGGAGCAAGACAGGCAAGGGGAGCCTGCAAAACCTGTGCGTGGAAGGTCGTGAATTGGACACAGCCCTTGTGGGGGAGAAGTTGGCCCAAATCCACCACATTCCGCAAAGGAGCTTTCACACTTGGAGAAGGATTTTGCAGAAGTTCTTTTAAATACTTGGGATGATGTTGTCTTTCTCTGTGCTCAGGAGGAAGGGACATAAATCCCAGACATGGCACAGCCATGTACACCATGCTAACAGTGCCACACCAGGGAAGAATCTGAGAGTGGGGAGCGAGATTTGCAGCCTGACTTGGTGAAGAGCTACTGTAGATTGCCTAAAAGTTGATCAACCACCACTGCAAACCAAAGAATTTGATTTTCTACGTTTTTTTCTTTAAAACAAAATTAATATATAGTTAGGGATTGGTGAAAAACCAGTGATGGATTAGTGGATTAGATGCTCCACAGGCTGGTTTGACATTTGCTCTTTCCACTTCAACTGGACTCAGGCAGATCATCTCATTCCTGCTTTTTACTGTGGTATGAGCACTTTGCTTCTGGTTTTCCAACATGGGAAGGAGAAGATGGAAACAGAGAAAAAAAACCAACTTTGGCACATTCACGGTTCCTATGTTGGGCATTCAGGTGCTGCCACACTGGAGATAACACATCAGGGAGAGCCAAGGAGAGCTATGGAGCATCTTTCTTTCCAAGGATCTGCTCCAGAAATGAAGTTCAAAGTAAGTTTTCCTGTCTTTAATACCGAGATATTATTGATTAATTAATTACAGAGGGATAAATGACATAGTTGTGTGTTATGGGTAAACCATTTAGAGCCTAAGAGCTGTCATCCTTCCCCAGCTCTCGAGAGCAGGAGCCTTTCCAGTGAAAAGCTTTGCTAACAAAGCAGTCGTGAAAAATATTTACTGCCAGAGTTTCTTCAATTGACATTTGCATCTTCCGTAATTTGCAAACTCCATGCAATTTGAGCCATTTTCATGGGACTATAATTTATGGGAAGGGTTTTTCCTTCACTTCTCAGCATCTCTGTAAGAAAACACAAAAGCATCTTTTGCTCTGAAATTCACACTTAATTTTTTACTTATTTTTGGCCAGGGGAGGAGGGAGGAGAAAGGGAAAATGGATATTGCAGGAGACAGAGCAGAGATGGAGGAGTAAGAGACAGGAAGGACTATTAAGTGCAGAGTTTCTTAAACTACGGGTCATGACTGCTTAAAAGAGAGCCAAGATGTGTCAGAGGACAGTGGGATGCTCCTTGGTTCAGCCTTTGGAAAAAAGACTTGGCTCCCCTCTCCCCACAGAAAAAAAAAGATAAATTTTGGGCAAGATTGGCATCCTGGTGCAGCCTGGACAGGAATGCAAGAGGGGCTGCCTGGCTGTCCTCCACCCCTGGGCAGTGGGAGCCAGCTGTGAACTCCCCCTACGTGTTTTCATGCTAGAGAGGAAATGGTTACAAAACCCTAACTGCATTAATCTCCTCCTTGCAGAAGGAGGGGAAGGCAGAGGTAAAGAGAAGAACCCCAGCAGCACAACCCATTTGTGTTTCCCCAGCCTGGGCTGAGCCGCTGCCGGCTGAGAGCTGGCACGAAGACGGATGAGTCAAAAAAAGCACATTTTTGTAAAGTTTAAGAAGCGTTCGTTTCAACTTTTGGCACAGCCCACCCAGCCCTCAGCATCCTCAGCAGGGAGCCAGGTGCCCTGAGCTCTGCAAGCCACACCATCCACACACAGAGACTATTTTTTGCAGGGTATAAAATATTTAAACATTTGTCTATTGGGGAAATGTGAGCAACAGCAACAGGAACAGGTGAATTTAGGTGGGACCACAAAAACTTACAACGTGTTTCTTGACTAGACAAGTTGTGCCAAAGCCTGACGGACAGCTACCTTCCCACCACCCATTTGCCCTTCATTGAGAACAGCTGCCACCCAGTTTGAGGATGTCTTTGTACTCTCCTGCACGTTCCCAGCACCTTGGAAGACAAGAGCTGCGCACCCAGGGCGTTTGCAGCCCAGATGGTGCAGGTTGGAGAAGGTGAAGGAAAACTAAGCCAGAGTGGAGAGGACTCATCTGCTTCTCCTTTCAGCTGAGAGAAAACCCTCACACTGGCTGCCCTTTTCCCGGCTGATCTGGTTTTGTATCTTTTAGAAATGGAAATTTAAGGTGGGTTTTTCTGTGCAGATTTCTGACATCTGTGGCTGACCTCTGAAGTTAAAGCATCTCCTGCTCACCTGCACCCTGTGTGGCCCAGTGCCACCCCGTGCAAATCCAGGGAGAAGTGGCACAACCACAGCCCACAAAGTTGGGCTGCCTTTGTTGTTTAGCGTAATTTAAATGCTTATAACATCAGAAAACTACTGGTTTATCTAAGCTTCTCCTTGTCTCACTTTTACAGAGACTTTCCCCCTTTTCAAGGTGAGAAAAGCAGCCAGCAACCTCCTTGCCCTGGTCCTGCAGGTAATGATGCTCCATCCCTCGGGTCCAGCACCCAGCGCTGCCCAGTTGGACGGGAGCCTTCCGAGCTTGTGGGCTCCCAAATCCCGACCCGGGCGCTGTCCCGGGGCTGTGTCCTGCGCAGGCAGCTGCAGGCAGCGGAGGTGTTTCGAAGCCATCGAGCAGCCTCTGGTGGAAGCTGCCTGCTATGTGTGTGCTGCCTTCCGTGCGTGTCCTGCCACAGCCCGCTCGGTGTTCCTGGCGGGATGGGGCGGCTGATCGAGGGAATATTTCCTCCTCTCATTGCAGCACCCGCCTGGCAACGTTGATCTACCTCCCCTTTATATTTGTGCCTTTGCTTTTGTGTCTGCTGGGGAGCAGCGTCCGCCCAGCGATGCTGCTCCCGTGTGCTTGTTCTTGCTGCAGGAACTCTTTCGGGTTTGCTCTGATGGGATTTGATGAAAAGCCCAGGAGGATCAGGTTCCGAGGTCCTCAGGCTGATATGTGACGGGTGACAGGACCGGTGGGAACAGCTTTTAACTGGGGTTAAATTAGGTATCGGGGAGAAATCCTTCACTGTGGGCACAGGTTGCCCAGGAAGCTGTTTGCCTGATCCCTCGTGCCCATGAGTTACTGCCAATGATGCTTCTGCCAGCACCCTAATGGGCTTTAACAGCATCCTCACCGGGGGCCTCCACCCACATCCACGGCCCAGGAGCCCATTTCAGCCCAGCAGGAGGCCAGCAGCTCCTGTCCCAGGGATGCTGCAGGATGCTGGTCTCCAGCTCTGGCCATGTCACCATGAAATCACCTGGGGGGATTTTTTCCGTTCTATTGATCCTGTGAAACGAAGGATAAGCTGCATCCATTATAGATGTTAATTTTGGTGACCAGCTTTTCCTGAACCCAACTTGTTCTTATCCTTTGCTTTTGGGTGATCAAGACCTGTCTCAGTCTTGATCAAATATCTCCCCACTGCATTGGTGGATTTGTGTTGCTTTCCTTATTTTATAGTTTTTCTTCTAGAAAAGGGACTTTAAATTATTTAAAAAAAAAAATTTTAAGTCCCTAGATGTAAAGAAATACATTCCTGCCCAGATCTTTTGGCTCTTCAGCCAGGAAGCAGACAACCCTTGGTTTCTGTGAGCAATCTGTGAGCTCACCAGTAGACATCTGCAAGACAAGAGGAGCTTATATGGAGATGATTCCCAGAAATGTCTGTTCTGCCTTCTTGTGCACCAGCACAACACTTCCAGACAGCTGCTCTGCCTCAAGCCTCCTCAGTCCCACAAGCAGCTGCTCCCATCAAGCCCTTCTTTTGGTGTTTCTCTCCTTGATGCTCCACACAGAGCAGGCACTGAACTGTTGGAGGCAGGTGTGGGATGGTGTCAGTGCCCCCGTGGCTCACGTTCCACGTCCCAGTGTCACTGCTCAGAGGTCTGGCTGCTGCAGGTGCTCTCCCCAAGCCCCACACCTCCCAGTTACCCCACCGCCCCTCCCATGATGTCACCAGACTGGTCTGAGGATCTCTCTTCCACCTGGTTGCCATTAATTCCACCACCGCAAGCATCAGCCTGAGGTATCAGACCATATCAAGCAGTCGATCTCTAATTGTCATATCCGACAGTAAAACAAAGGGCTCAAAAGGAAAGAGGGAAAATTAAGGCCAAGAGCTTCCCTCTGCCCATTGCAGGTGGCTCATAAGAAGGCTTGGATGGAAAACACCCCCTTAACCTTGCGCTGTGTCCCTCTTGCAGAGGAATGAGTCAGGAATTTCACGCACGTAGAGCAATCACAGAACAGCCCCTACAGGTCTGCCCAGGACCACGGCTTGCCGAGCAGCTGCTTGTTTACCTGCCACCCATTTCCATTTCTATGGGCGTGCAGCCGCATTCCTGGGAGCCCCGGCTGCTCCCACCCGCCCGACCTGCCCGTGGCTCGAAGCCACGGTTTGAGAGATGTGATCGCCACGGGGAGACACTGCCAAGGATGCTCCGTGCTCCACTGGGATGACTGAGGAGCCAGCTCAGCAGCTGGGGCGTAAGGCAGCCTGGTGGCATCACTGCTGCTGGATGGAGGGGACTTTCCACCAGCAGAGAGTCTGTGCACCGAGCTCTGGGGATGCGCGCCATGGGATGACTCAGAGGAGGAGCAGCTCAGCCTCAGTGCTCCAAATGCCCTTCCACAGGAGCTCTCCCTATCCGCTGGCCCTGGAGATGTCGCAGGGAAACCACCCTCCTCGGGTTGCGTGTCCTATTAAGCAAGAGGGACGCTTCCCTCCCGAGCCGGAGCCGCGCTCGGAGGTGGCTGTGCCAGCGCAGCAGGGCCCCGCTCGCAGGGCAGCTTTTGGCAGAGCAGGATGTGCTGTCGAGGTCCCAGATACGTAGGCAACAACTTTCTATTCCTTTTTATGAGTGCCAGGCTGATGGGCAGCAAGAGCATCTCTTGCTTTTTCCTGGGAGCTGCTGCTGTCTGCAGCACTGCGGGGGAAGGCTGTCCCTGCCCAGCCTGGGCAGGGGAATCCGTGCCAGCGTTTTCCCCAGGGGATGCTGAAGTAGCTGCACTTCAAAGGCTCAGGAAGTGTCCATTTTGCCTTCGGCTCCACCAGCCCACGGTTTAGGGTGAAAGCTGCTTGTGTCAGCAGCTGGAGCTGGGAGGAAACCCGGGCTAAGCCAGGGCTGCTGGCCAGGATCAGCACCCTAGTCACCCAGCCTTTCCTCACTGGTCCCTAAAGCATCCCCAGCCACTGCAAAATTCCCCCAGAAGAAAGTCCAGGACCATGGGCTTTCACCCTGCACTTGAAGCAGCCATTTGTGTCAATTTGGACACATCCCTTTCCCTCTCCCACGTGTTTGGGCTGGGGGTTGTTGTGTGCCCTGGGCTGTGCCACTCTAGTTTAGTAGGAGGATGCTGCTGCTGCTGTCACATTTCTTTATCTTTTTTATTCTCTTCCTCTCAAAAAGCTCCAAGTCATATAAAACAAAAAAAACCTTCCAAACTTAATGCTGGATAAATTATTTAAAAGGGTCTGTTTGCTAATGTGATTGACTTCAACCGACAGCACAGGTTGAGCTGTAATTATGGGAAAACAATCAAATCTCTATCTGGGTTCACACCAGACTGGTCTCGCCACTTTTTGTGTTACAGCAGAACCTGTCGGGCAGCTTTAGCTAAGCTGAGCCTCCTTTCTGCTGCTGGGGCAAAGAAACGCAAACCAGTAGAACCAGTCGAGCTGCAAGGAAAAATTATGGCTTATTGTCTGTGCAAGTTCACCCACACTGCTCACTCCTGGCTCCCGTGTCCCAGATGACCGTCTGCTGATCACGACCTAACTGAGCTCCAGGAGCCGAGGAAGAGACACAGGCGCAGTCCTCCAACGTGAGTGTTGTGCTTGCACTGATTTTTCTCTGTCCCCCAGCATCCTGGGCAGTGTTGTGTAGCTGGGGAGGGAGCTGGCGTGAGCCACGCGTGGAGAGCTGCCCAAAATTTGCTCAGCAGAGCGCCGGGAGAGTTGTCACTCGGTGCTGGCAGACGGAGCCTGGTCCAGCTCCCATCTGATGGGCAGAGGTTGGTGTGTCACGGGTTTGTTTGCTTTTCTGTCCCCTCTCAGAGTTGGAGGAGGAAATTTGGATTTGTGTAGCAGCCGGGGAGCCGATGGCTTGTGGCAAAGTGGCAGCTCTGAGGGGTCAGTGGGGAGTGGACCTGAGCCTGTCCGGGCTGGGCACTGCTGCCCAGCCGGGACCTCGGGGCTCTCCTGTTGACAAAAACTATTCCTCTGGTGTTTCCACTTGAGCGTGAAAGGTAATGGGATATCCCTGTGATCCGAAATGCTGAGAAATGGCATCCAGCTCCACTCAGGTGGAGTGAAATAGCTGAGGAGGGTCAGAGCAATTTGTGGGTGTCAGGGTTTATGTGAGTACCGGGGAGCCCGGTCACGTTTGCATCTGGCCAGCGAGGGGGGACCAGAGGCAGGAACAGAAAACTTCTCTGAGCAAACATCCAGCAGTGTGACAGCCATGGGGGAGCAGGGCTGTGGCTGTGTGGGGTGGACTGTGGGACTGTGTGGGATGGCAGCAGTGCCCATCCTGGGCAGGCAGCACCTGGGGGTTGGTGCTGGGCACTCGGGGGGCATCACCCCCTTCCACACCTGATCCACCTTCCCTGCAGCATATCGGGCAGCTCTGACCTGCACCAAGCCATGCACATGCTGGGCAGTAAATGACTTTCAGTGGAGTTGTGGGTTTCCCTTCCCACCCTATTTCACACCTTGAACTCATCTCTGTTGCCAAAGCTGAGAATAAATTTGCTCCTTTTTCCCTCAGTGGCAGCTTGGAGCTGGGTTGTGGTGACCCCTGTTACCTGATTGGTGTCCCCACCTCTGTCCTGGTCGTGTCCCTTGTGGGACATGCTGCCAGTGCCCTCCTGGCCTGTCCAGATACGTTCCTTCAGGCAGCACAAATATTCAGAGAGGCTGGAGCTCACTGGGCTTCCAGCAGCCCCAGGCATGAGGTGTAATGCTACCGAGGGCTGGCATCCTTCTTCCCTACTTTAAATCCAGGAAGAAGGAAGCGGTGGTGGGATCGCTGCGGGGGAGAGGCTGTGCCCACACTCTGCCTCCCTGCACAGGGGTCTGTTGCTGTGGGCTGAACTGCCCCCATTGCCTGCTCCTCGTCCCTTCTGCTGGGACAGTGCCACGATGGGGAATGTCCTGAGAGCACTTACAGGGGAGATGGCCACAGATCCACCCCTGGAGGATGCAGGACACTGGTGCATTGATTCAAAACCTAGCCTAGGAAACAATGTGTCCCCAACACCAGCGTGTCACCAGGCATTTGGGACATGCAGAGATGCCTCAGTCTATAAAAATGTGTCTGTCCCAGCTGTTGGACAGCACAACGTGGGGCTGAGCTGGTAAGACTCACCCTTGGTGCTGCAGCAGGGCTAAACACCCAAGGGGGTTTTGCAGGATTGGGTCTTCCTAGCACATTTCTCCTTTTCTAAATGGTGCTGAAGAGAAAAGCTAATCCTGTCAAGTACTTCATCATCTGGGGCTATCCAGGGGAGAGAGATCTGCTCTTTCTGTTTGCATGGCCATTTTCTTGACTCAGGTTGCCCATGCACCCCTCACACAGCAGGAGCAGAGGTGCCAGTTTGTGGAAGCGTGGTTGAGAGGAATCTTTGTGTCCCTTCTCCCATGCAAGACCTGGTTTCCCATGCAGGACCAGGAATGATGAATTCCCCGTGTCAGGAGCAGTGTGGGCTCTTAGGAGACCCTCTGGGGAGGTCTCCTGCCATGGAGGAGAAGACCAAGGTGCTCTCCAGGCACTGTGAGCAGCGTAACAGGATCACAAGCAGGGTGATAACCACCATCTATCAGAGATTCCCAGGGTGGTTTCCTGCCACTTTGCCCAGCCAGGGGCTCTGGAGCTGGGGGTTCCAGTGGGAGTGTTTAGGACGGGCAGCGACCACATGCCTCCAGTCCCAACAGGGTCTTGAGCTACTCCTGAGCTTCACCACTTTGCAATTAAAACACCCAAAAAACGTGATAATGCCTCATTACCCACTTCCCATAGCATTTTGAGGTGTTAATTGAGTAATGTTTATAGAACCTGTGGTTACTCCGAGATGCAGGGGCAGATAAGTGGCTACATTTAATCCTCTTCTGAATCCTCCTGTGGGCAGACAGGCCTGCCCACAGATCTGCCCAAAGCCCACCGCACTCTGGGGAGCACCATGGCACAGCTGGTGGGTCCAAATGTCATTCCTTACCAAGTGGGGAGCAGAACAAATACTTACTGTTAAACCTCAGCAAAGCAGCAGGAGTTGGGGGGTGGGAGGACAAAACCTCCCTCCCAGCTGGGGATGGTGCAAGGAGAGACCCCCAAACTGCTCTCCCTGCTATGTAAAAGCCAAAGTCAGATTCCCGACTTCCTGATATCCTTGAGGGGAATAGGGGCTCTTCAGCAGAAAGGAGGTAATGGAAGAAAACCCATATTGAGGGTTTGGTGACTGCCACAGCAGCTGGAGGAACAGAAGCTGCAGCCACAGTGCCAGGGGTGGTGGGGGAGAAATTGAGCTGCTGGGTTTGTGATCACCAGGGCTGTGCTGTATTATGGCAACAGAGACTTTATGGGGCAGAAGTAAATCAGTGTGCAGGTTGTGACTTGAGGCTGGAGCTGCATCTCGGAGGGTTTGCTCCAGCTCTGCTCTCCCTGCGGTGGGACAGGTCTGTGCGCACGCGAGCAGGGGCATCATGTCCCTGGTGCTGCTGGTCCTGTTGAACAGCTTCAGGGGGCTGTGACCAGCACAGACCCCACAAACCCAAAGGGCCATAGGGGCAGTTCACAGCCCTGCTGCAGCTCCACATCACCCAAGTGGGACTCCCCTGCAACAGCCAGCAGAGGCAACCCTGGGGCTCGCTGCAAACCGGCCCCTGGGCTGGCAGAGCAGCACGGAGCAGCTGCCCTGCTCCGGGGAGGATTTTCAGGTTGTGTGAGGTAGAGGAAGGCACCAAATCCTCCTCCCTGGAGAGGCAAGAGCCAAGGCTGCTCCTCCTGTCTCACTTGTTGGGAGGTAATTTTGCAATCTGGCAGCCCCTGTGCAGCACCCACAGCAAACCCAGCACGGTGGAGAGCAGGCACTGGGCTCCATTTTCGGGCAGTCTGTGCCGTGTTAAGTCATGCAAATAAATAAATAAATACCCAGCAAGAAAAAAGAATCCCTCAACGTACCAAAAAAAGCCCTTTTCAAACTGCCGAGCAAAGTACATCAGCAAAGAGCGTTAGCTCCACACTGGCCTGTGAAATACTCCTGGCACTGCAGATTTTCCATGAGTGATCAGGCAGTTTTTTCTGAGTACAAACTTGTATTAAAATTCTAAAATTAGACCAGGAATCTGGTAGGGTAGCCAAGGAAAGAAGTTTTGGCTGGTTAAAGCAGCTCTGCCCTACAATTGCCCAGAGAAAGGTGTGTGACATCAATCCAGCCCGGAACTGAACAACTCCAGCACTGCTGATGGGGAAATATCTGGTGGTAAATCCATTAAGCTTCTCTGATCCCACAGTGTCAGAATGTCACAGTCCTGCCTTTTTCTTTTCTGCCTTTTTTTTTTTTTTTTAATGATTTAAGCTTGTTTAGCTAATGAGCTGCTTTATCCTTCTGAAAGGAGACACGGCTGAGGCTGGGGATGTGCTGTGGCTCACTGTGAGTGTGACAGACAGTGCTGGGAATGGTGTTGGGAGGTCAGGAACACCCTGGGGACCAAGGAATGGGGGTTGGCTGTGCTGTCAAAGCCAGCTGTGCATGACCATCCCCTCCCCAACCCCCTCAGACAGGACAGAAAATAACCTCCCTGCTGCTTTTCCTTTCCCCGGCCGCAACAGGAGCATCCTGCCCAAGGAGCAATGCCATTGGTACCCAGGAGATGCTGGGGGCTGCCCCAGCCCCGTGCATGAGAGCAGACATCCCAGGGACATCCCTGCGCCCCAGCCTGGAGCCCTTGTCCCACCCTGAGCTGAGCATCGAGGGATGCAGAGAGCGGGTGAGCAAAGCCACAGCAGTCAACAACAGCTCTACCCCAGGTCTTGGGCTCTCCAAACCCTTCAGATTTCGGGCCCGGATGAGGAGTTTGCCTTTGGTCCCTGACACTGGGGCTGTGTGTGCAGAGGGCACCCGTCAGTGTGAAATACGCCCGGCCCTGCTGGGACGCCAAAGGGCTGCTCTGGCCCCGCCACGGGGCCACAGCCGGCACCACGGGCTCTATATCACAGTGACAGCTCTGCAAAGGGCTCGGGGCTGTAAATGAAATCCCTGTCTCAGGCAGCGAGCTCCACACTGAAGGACTCTGTGGTCTGGGCTCCAGCAATAAATCTCCCTCAATAAATCCTCTGGAGCAGGGTAGAGGAGCGGGGAGCTGTGGCTTCACACCTTCACCCGTCCACACCGAGGGAGAGGGAGCAAAGCTGAGCCCCTGAGGGAGCCTGGGCTGTTGGTGGGGCTGTTCTGCTGCAGCAAAAGGCTGAATCCTGGGAACAGATATATGGGGAGTGATGCTCATGCAGGATCTCTGTTACCATGTGTGTGCACAGACAAACCCCGAGGTCCTTGCCAGATTTGCCACAGAGTGGCTGTTCCATCTGCAGGCAGAGATGGGTTCTGGCATCTCAAAAATCACCAAAACTGGCAGCTTTTCCCTGCTGATCGGATCTGCAGCAGGTCACAAGTCCCCACTCACCTGAGGGCTCTGACGAAAAGAAAACCACGGGTGAGCCCCAACCCTGGTGGCACCACGGCCTCAACCATGCACAGAAGGCAGAGCTGCTGCCCACACCCCAGCCCCAAATCCTGCTCTGCCGGGCTCTGCCTGCAGCTCTGAGTCACAGCTGCAGGGATCCGGATCCGGCTCCGAGCACCTGGGCTGACCCCGCGCCTCCCACCTCCCACCACCCGCCAGCCCAGCCCTGCCTCCCCGAGCAGCGGGCTGGCCCTGCTCCCAGCCGGGGTGTCACCTTCCCGGGGTGGCTGGGCTGGAGCCCTGTGTCTCGAAAGGCTGGGTTCAAGCCCTCGGAGACACCAGCCTTGGGGAAAGGGCTGTACTCTTTAGTAAAAGGTGGGCAGGACCTGATCCGGCAGCAGCGGGCACAGTAGGAGCACATGCAGTCACCAACTCCTTTGCTCCCAGCTGCGATCCCTTCCCAGATTACAGCACTGGAGAATGCGAGGGGAATTAGTGCCTGAGTGCTCCAGAGCCTTCCCAGCTGGCGCTTGGGGTGTCAGGCCCGTGATGGCAGTGGTTGATCCCAAAACCTCCCTTCAGCCCTGGGGAGGTGTTTTGCTCAGGGCAGAGCCAAATTTAGGACTCTGATCCTGGGAAGTGCATCCCACTAACATCAGGAGGGTTTTTTTTCATTTTGCACGTTATTTCCCCTGGCTGGTTTTTCAGCTGTGGCTCTTGGGGCTGAGGTCAGTTCCCAATCCCATTTCACAGCAGCAGATCTCGAGCTGGATGAGCCACACCATGCTTGCCAGGATCGATCACCCAGCCCGGGGAACACATGGCTTATGCCCTGGGAAGTGGGAACAATGAATATTTTTTAATTGTTTCCCCAGAGAGTGAGATCTCTACTCTGTTTGCATCAGATTTGCACAAAAGCCAAGCAAAGAGGCTCTGGGATGGTTCGTGTTCAGGCAGCTGCTCCGCCGATCCGAGCGTGCCGAGCTCGCTGCTTGTGCTTGCTGGCGCGTGCCTCATTTCTTTTGAAAACCAGATGCTTTAGGGGAAACTTTCTTCTTCCAGCTCTGCGTGCCCACATCTTGCATATGCAGGCGATCTGGCACATCCCTGCCCCGCGTGCAGATAAAGGCACGGGCGGGAGCCGGGCTGGGAGAGCGCTGGAAGCCAGCACAGACCTTCCCCGTGGGGCTGCAAAGCCCGGGTCCCAGCCCCACTCTTCACTTTCCAGCAACAGAGGGGAGGTTTTCTCCCTGGTCATCTCTTCGTGGCTGAAAGCCGAGTGTCCAGGTGGTTTGTTGGGATCGGGATTACTCGCCATGACTCATTAACCCAGAATGATTTTTGGGGGAGAAGCTCCCATGTGGAGATGCTAAATGCCTTCTTGTGGAGGTTCCTCTTTCCCCGTGGGGGTTTGGTGGTTCCAGAGGACCCCAAACCATGGGTGCTGTGCCCATGCCAGCTTCCAGCAAGTCTTGGCTCTGGACAGCACCTCTCCTGGTTTCTCTGTAAAATCGGGTGAAAAAGCTCTGTTGGGTGTCTCCCGAGGGTTCAAAGAGGCTACAGCCAGTGAGGCCATGCAGAAAGCCTGGGCAGAGACAGTGGGGTGGCCGAGTGCTGCGTGTTGCCTCTGTAAAAGCTGTGTGTGGTGCCAGAGGGAGGAGGGATGCATGGGAGCATCCCAGCAGATGAGTCCATCAGGCTCAAGCACCGAAGCTGTTGTGAATTTCCCCATCGCCAGTCCCCATGTAGTCCCAACACGAGTTCTGGAGTCCCTTCTTTATGCTCAAGAAGATGCCCTGCCCCACCTCATCCCAGAGAAATGCAATTTAAACAGCTCAACAAGTAGAGGAAAAGCCTGATTTTCCAGCTGCGCTTCTCCCGGTATCTAAGACATGCTCTTTGCTATGCTCGGCGCTGAGGCAGGGTGGACAAAAACGCATCCCATGGTTTAGCAAATTATTTCCCTTCCTAGCTTTGGGCTTTGTCATTTCCAGAGCACCACATGCACACGACACATCTCTTTTGTTGGACTTTTTCTTTCTATTTTAGGCTGAAAACCTGAATAATTTGAAGCCAAAGGACAGAGCCTGGTGTGTGGCCCAGCCCTGAACATGACCACAGAGAGTTTTGCAGAGTTCCTGAACAAGCTCAAGGAAATCCACGAGAAAGAGGTCCAAGGTAGGGAGACACAAAATGTCTTATCAAAAACTGGCCAAGATCCATTTCTTTGCAATGTAACCCGAAGGGAGGAGGAGCAGGTGTGGCTTAGGGAGCTTTGGGGATTAGTGCTGTGCAAGCAGCACCCATGGGGATGGATTGGGACATGGGGTCACAGCCTGTCCCTCAGGGGAGAGCACCCTCTGATGGCACCTTGGTACCTCTCATTGGCACACTGAGAAAAAAGTAACTTTTGAATGATAAGAAGGAGCAGAAGAGAGAGGACATTCCTGCACTCCACGCTCCTGGAAAAGCAAGCCACGGAGGTGCTCAGTCCCCGCAGGAATCCCACTAGCTGCAAGCAGTAACCACAGGGGATTGGGCTCCTTTCCTGCCCCTGCTGTCGTGGTCTGTGACAAAGGTGAATTGGGAGCTTTGCAGAGGTGACACACACACCTGCTGGGCAACTGCTCCCAGCAGTGAGGACTGGAGTGTATTTGGATACTGAGGGATCAAAGGGAAGGCAGAAAGATGCAATAATCTATAAGACAGAAGCAGCAGGAGATGAAGCTCTGTTAAAGGAAATGTTTGAGTCAGGTTGGACAGCTTATTCCTCTAGGGAATAAATTATTTCTCAGGTCATACATTATTAAAATAAAACCCATTAGGTTAAGCGACCAAGTGCCAAGTCCAATTGTTTTCCCATTAGAATAATTCCCAGTATCAATATTATGAACAAAACTTCAGCACTTTTGGATGATTCTGGCTTATGAATTCATTCTTCTCTTGTGTAATTTCAAGCTGTGTGAGAGTTAGAGGAAACTGTTGAGCAATTTAAACCACATGTTTACATCTACTTTGCATAAAATGGATTTGACAGGATACAATGTCTGCAGATCCATCAAGGAAAGCCGTTCAGCTGTAAATATTCTCCAAGATGCTTCCCAACCCTGAAAGCTATAAAATACTGCCCACCTGGGAAATGCAGGCTGTAGTGAGAAATAAGTAGAAACAAAACTAAACCAGACTTTTTGGGTCTGGGAAGGAAATGCAGACTCATTAAATAGCGGGGATACAGAGAGAGCTCAGGCTTTGTACAACTTTCCCAGTTGCATTAAACTGTGACAGTGCTTAACACATGCAATGTGTTATTCCTTATCGGAGATAAGGCTTGTGAATGGGTGAGATTTCTGCAAAAACCACTCACCTTCCTGAAATTCCATCAGTGCCGTTTGCTCCTGAGTGCCAGGGAATTGGCAATAAACACCCACCTCTCCGTGTCTGTTCATTTTTCCAGGTCTGCACAGCAAGGTGACGGAGCTGACGACGGAGAAGTGCCGGTGAGCGATGCCGGGGCAGAGGGGTGGTTACCCCACTGGAATTTCAGACTTCCCGAGTTATCCTCCGAGACTGCTGGATTAGAGAGCACCATTTGCCATTCTGGCACTGCCAAATTCAAGCCTTTTGGCTCCAGGCAGGGCTTGGGGGTTCCCAGTCCAGCTCCAGTTTGCCTTCCCACTGGCAGGTGATGCTCATGCCAGCCAGTTCTTGCCCTCTTGGGAAGCAATAACTGGGAGGAACTAAGCTGCTGACTCCAAGGAGGGTGTCACAGGGCAGTATCCAGGCTCCAACACATTTGTTTCCCCTTCTGACACACAAGAAAAAGGGCATTGTGGATGAAGGCATGGGTTTTAGGGAGAAATCTAATAACCTTCTTGTCTTTGTTCTGTTTCTTCAACTAGCGATGCTCAGAGAATTGAAGAGCTATTTGCTAAAAATCACCAGTTAAGGGAACAACAGAAGGTCCTTAAAGAAAATGTAAAGGTGTTAGAAAACAGGTAGGATTTGTTTTTAAGTAGGGTGCTGCTGAGTGGCAGCAACTGCACCCTCCTAGGGGGAGAGTTTGGGATTTGTTGTCTTCCCCAGAGTGGGATGTAGCACATGAACCTCTATTTTTCCCATACTCAGCTGCTGGGAGAGCTGGAGGAGCCTGGGCACGTGCATAGGAGCTTTCCTAGGCTGCTGGTGGTGGGACTGGATCTGGAGGGGTGCAAGGACCAGTGCTGGGCTGCGGAGGTGGTTCTGGGTGATGGTCTGGCATTCACACTTCTCTGTGGGGAGGGCAGGAATTTAGTTCTCCCATGGAAACCATGTGGCAGCAAGCTGTGGGGTTTCCTTCCTCCAGGCTGCGAGCTGGTCTTTGTGACAGATGCATGGTCACCCAGGAGCTGGCCAAAAAGAAGCAGAACGAGTACGAGACCTCTCATTTCCAGAGCCTGCAGCACATCTTCATCCTCTGTACGTACTGACACCCGCTTTAAGCTCGGCTTTGGCAGGCTGAGTCTTTGCTCAAACCCCTCTCCCAGATACTTGCACGTGAGCCCTCGTGGCGAGCAGGAATCTGGGAAGGGTTTGGGGATGGGGAGAAGGGAGGGAGCAGGACTGTAGATGGCAGTTCATGTCCCCCCAAGCAGACATAACCCTTCACACAAATCATCAGAGCTGGGGGTTGCAGCCCTCTGCACCTCCAGAAAAATGAGAGATTCCAGGCCACGTCAGCTGCCTGGAAAAAGGATGCCTTTGGCACGGCAGGAGCAACACTCTGGCAAAGACAGGAAAGTCACAGCAGCAGCTCAGCACGGGTAAAGCAACACGTGTGATGGATCTTCTCCTGAGCCTTTGGCAGAGCTCCCAGCACTGCTGAGGCACGGGCTGTTTTTCCCTGGGGATCTGACCAGCCCAGGGAGGGTCATGGGGTTAAAGGAGATAAGGAGAAATGGAGAGGTGCCAAGAGCCCTTGGTTTATCTCCCCTGCTATGCCACTGCTCCCCAAGTGCTGCTTTCAAGCAGGAGCAAGGCAAGGCAGCGTACCTGGGAGCCCACCCATGCTCTTCGTGGCCTCTTTGCTGCAGCACCTGGTGCTGGGTGCTCACAGCTCCCTCTGGCCTCTGTCTGATCCCCCCCAGACCCCCAGCCCTCCCCCTAACACAGCACCCACTCTTCACCCTGGTGTTCAGGGGCAGGATGTTGGCTGTGTCCAACCCACCACTGCCTCATCTGGGTCGTGCTCTGCCCCTGAGCTGGGCGAGCTGCAAGCAGGCCCAATCCCAATGAAACCTGAGTCAGAAAGTTGCTCTCTTTTATCCCTTAGCCCCAGCATGTTTACAAAGAAGGAAGGAAATTCGGCATCCCTCCAAAACACGGTGCCATTCCCTCCTCCTCCCACAGGCACCCCAGTGAGCTGTGAGGAGCATCAGCTGTCTCTTTGCAGCACCTGAACTCACAGCACCATCTCTGTCCCTGCAGCAAACGAGACCAACCGCCTGAGGGAAGAGAACAAAACTCTCAAGGAGGAACTGAAGAGGCTCCAGAGCCTGGAGTAAGCACTTTCCTGGTTTCGTTCTTTACAAGGGGTGTTGGTAACAACCAGGTCATTCCCACAGCTGAGCAGGGCAATGTCCAGACTGTGGCATCCTCAGGGGTATTTTAGCATCTAATTCCTGTGGATTCCTGTATATGTTAGACATGGAAAAATCCCTAACGGTCTCAAAATCCTTGTTGATCTTTGCTCACTTCCCTGTTCACCAGCATCCAACGATTTGTTTTTGGAGAAAAAAGATATTTAACCGCCTGGAAACAAAGCCCTGGGCAGCTTGCATGGACCTCAGCCTGGGCTTCCATGGCTTTTCCATGGCACCAGCTCCCCTTCTGCAGCGGCCAGAGAGGGTCTGCAGAAAATGGGTTGTTTTGGGGGAAGGAGAGTGACACACAAGGGACTGTGATGGGGTTAAAGGGGGAGAAGTGACCTGCACCAACAGGTTCATAGCCCAGCAGAGCGCTGTGCTGGAAGCCAAGTAACCTGCCAGGCTGGCCAGTATATACAAATCAGCTCATTCCTCAAGGGTTTAAAGTCCAGAGGAATTAGCACTGAGGGAATAGATTAGAAATGTGTTTTCTTTGGAGAACAGGACCACCACCCACTTAAAGAGAAACTCTGGCTTTTACTCCCCGATGCTTCCCAAGGGCTGAGTAGTTCCAGAGCTGTAGGCTGGGCTGGGCTTGCTGAGCACCGAGTGATCCTGCCCTGCTGTGCTCTCCCCTGAGATGCTGGATAGGAAGATTTCCAGCCATCCATGTCCCAGCATCAGAATCCATCCAGGGCTCTGTGTGTGTCTCCAAGGTTCAGTCACTCCCTTGTAGTCACCGAGAGCATCAGCCCCTCCATCTTGATGTGGTGACAGGGGACAGACACCACATCCCTGTGCTGAATCCACCCCTCCATCAGGCTGAAAGCCCAGCCAGGGACAGGTTCCCACAGAGCTTTTGCAACAGCCACAGCTGGGTCCTGGCTTACCCAACGTCGTGGCTTCCTGCGACGTTACCCACGACCAAGTGGGGCAATCACACCTTGGGCTGTCATGCTGGCTCTGTCCATGCTCTGTCCACACTCCAGACTGCAGCTGGGTACTGATAAGCTGCAGTGGAAGGAGGTGAGTCTGAGGATCCGGTATATCCACATACACACACACAAATATGTATATTTATATATCAGGCTCAGAGCTCTCAGTAAAGTGGCTCCAAAACCTCCCTTCTCCTGCCCTTTCTCATTCATTCATGTCCTTTTCCTTCCAACAGGGACAGGACAAAGACCCCAGGAGTCACCTCCAGAGAAATCTGCTCCACACCAAGCTCCCCTTTGACTTTACTGTCCCCAGTGAGCAGGAATGTCAGCACGGAGAAAACAGAGCACAGGGAAGCAGAAGAAGCCCACCAGGATGTGCCAGACCTCGAGCTCAGTGAAGGTGGGTGTTGCTGGCTCCTGCCACCCTTGAGGGGCCTGGGGCTGTGAAGAGTCACTGAGACATGGTGCAAAACTGCCCTGGGAAAGGGTCTGGAGAGCAAAGATCAAGCTGTTGGCAGCTCAGACGGACATTGCCACGGGCAGAAAAGCTGTTGGGGGGGAAATTCAGGTCAAAGGAGAAACACCCTGCTCTGCACTAGGGCAAAAGAGTGCTGGGTGCCCTCACTGTAAGGCAATTCATGCAGAGACCATGGCATTCCCTTGCTGCCACCCACACATGCAACGAAGGGCACGTTCTGTCAGGTGCTGGCTTGAGCCAGAAGGCAATTTTTACTCAAAATCTTCACTGAGACGTGGTTGGTACCAGCCAGTGCCATCCCTGGGAGGCTGCAGGGCTCCAGCACACTGCAGGGCAGGGCTGCAGCAGCCCTGGGGGACCATCACAGTAGCTGGTTGTGCCTTTTTTTGCAGAAAAGCCTCCAGAGAAGCTCCAGAGAAGCTCTCCAAGCAGCAGGACTTCTCCAGGCACTGTCCTCCAAGAAGTCAGCCTTGCAGAAATGGTGAGTTTTCAGAGGTAGCCTGGTGTCCTTGGGCCTTCTCCCCACCACTGTGGTCATCTGAACTGGATCAAGACAAGCAGATTGGGATAGGGAAAGAGTAGGAGGCACCTGGGGGGTTGAACACTTAGCCAGACTTGGGCAGTTTGTCACTGCCAGAGCCAAGGAGGGCACCTACCAAACTCCAGATCCATCCTCTCTGCAGAAATTGCCATTCGCTGCAAGCAAAGCTTGGCACAGCTCCTGTCCCTGCTGTGACCATGCACATCCTTGTTTGCTCCTGTGTTTATCCTCCATGACCACACTTCCAGCATGCTTAGGTCCTCTGCTCATTGCTCTGGTTCCTCTCTGAGTTCTTACTGGGGAAAACTCTGAGGAGTGAAACACCTGGGGAGATGGTGCTGAGCCACATTTCAGTGTAGCTTATCCTGAGCCACAGAGCCAGCTCTCCATTTCCTGGGCGAGCAGGGAGCTGGAGCATAGTGAAGGTCGGAAGAGGCTGGAGAACATGTAAACTGTGGGAGTTGTGGGTACCAAGAACAAATGCACCACAGCAGCCTTGCCCAAGAGCATCACAGATGTCTCTCCATCTGCAGCGTGATCAATATTGGCATTTTCAGAGGGCCTGGCTTTCAGTGTTTGCAAGGACAAACACAGAGCGGGTGTCAGCCGAGGTTTGCTGAGTGATACGGTGACACTGGGCACTGGGAGATGAGACTGCAGGACCTGGGCCTTGTTCCTGGTCATGGGAACTCAAGCCCACGTACACACCCACACAGATTCTTCTGTTTTGGCACAGGTTTTGCTTACTCGACCTCCACAAAAAACTTGAAAGAGCAGGTGAAAAGGGGTTTTGGTAAGGCTGCAGGCAGGCTGTGGGGATAATTAATAGGGATCACAGGCAGGGTTGGTGACATCTCCAGGTGGGCAGGGGAAAGTCAAGTCAGAACATGTGGTGAGCCTTTCATGACAGCTGATGGAGACAGTGATGTCCTGGCCCAGGTACTCCGCTAGAAATACACCCACCAAACCAGTGTGTGCCAGGAGCCTGCATGAATAAAGTCTTGCATGAGTAAAGGCCTGACTAGGGGACAAGGAATTTGCAGGGTCTTATCTTGGTTAAGCCACTGAATCATGACTTAAGAGGAGACAAAAAACCTCCTGCACTACAAATCAGTGCAGCCAGAAAATAGAGAGTACATGAAGGGGAGAGTTCCTGGAAAAGTGAATAAAAACTTGATAGAGCTGTTGACCAGAACCATATCAAGCAGCGCACTCAGGAGCTGTCTGTCTTGTTCCCACTGGTGAGGAGATGTGTCCCAGTTCAGCCAGGCTCCCTGGAACCCAGGACACACTGCAGAATGGCTCACCTGGACTTCCTCTCCTCTGCCACAGGCATCCCAGAGGATTTCCAACCAGCTGCATGGAACCATTGCCCTGGTGAGACCTGGCTCCAGACCCTGCCTCCTGGAAAAGAGTCCTTCAGGAGCAGCAGTGTCTCCACCAGCGAGGAAGACTCCTCTCCCTCCAGAGCGCGAGCACAGCCCCAGCCTCGAGGCGTGAGTACCAGCTTGGGGGTCGTGGTGTGGGCCTGATCCACGGCCCATTGCAGCTGGCCCTCGATGGATGGATGGCCAGTATTCACTGTGTCTGCCCACCTTTCTCTCCAAACTTCTCCCCCAGCCTCGGGAAGGGGGGGGGGATCTCCCAGTTTGCACCAGTAAAAAATGACTGGAATCCAGCCCAACAAGATCAGCCTCTCGTTATTCCAGCTCCTCAGACAGACCCACAAAGTGAACCAGATGCCCCCATATCCAGGCAGAAGGACTGTCCCAGGCAGGCAGCAATTCCTGCTCCTCCTTATCTATTCTAATGGGCTTTCCTGCAGGGCTCAGCACTTCCCAGGCTTATCCTCCCCAGCGATTTCGGGAGCAAAGAGCAAGGCCAGTGAGTTCATCTGTAGAGACAGTGCGTTTCCCGGGGTGTGAGTAGCTCTGCTGAGCAGTCCTGAGAACAGCTTGCACTCATGGAAGCTGCCAAATAACCAGCAGCAGCTGGGACTGGGCTTGCAGGGCAGGTTCCTGCACTGTACCAACCTTCCTAGGATGGCTGTGAAAGTCTCCTGCTGAGTGAGATCAGGGGCAGGTGGGCTGTTCCTCTGTCCTGGGGGGTCTTCAGGCACTAAGAAAGCCCAGGGGGGTGGTTAGGATGTTGCTGCCCATAAGACATTGTTCAAAAAGTGACTTCTCAGCAGCAGTGCTGATATGAGAGGTCACTGCATCCTTACCCTCACTCAAGCCCCTGCCTTGAGCTGCCGTGGCCCAGGGACAGGGGATTGCTGCTGGATGGTGGGATGGGAACGGCTTCCTGCGCTATGTGGAGACTCACTGCTGACTGCCTGATGCCCCTGGCCACCAGGACCCTCCTCCCCAGCACAGAACCCAAAGACAAGCATGATGTACTGGCCAGGAGCTGCTACAGGGCATGGAAAGAGCAGGAGAGACCACACACATCCCTGCAGAGCTGGGAAACCATGGGAAAACTCTAATGGTCTATTTTTTTTTTTTTTTTTTTTTTTTTTTTTTTTTTTTTTTTTTTTTTTTTCCCTAATTTGATATAGCTAATGTAATCTTTTGTTTCCACGTTTTTTTTTAGTTATTTAACAGCAAGCAAACTGGACTCCCCCAAGGTTGCTCCATCCTACGAAAACCTAAAACTGAGTGCCC
The DNA here is from genome assembly GCA_013399195.1 of Dicrurus megarhynchus. Classification (NCBI taxonomy): domain Eukaryota; kingdom Metazoa; phylum Chordata; class Aves; order Passeriformes; family Dicruridae; genus Dicrurus; species Dicrurus megarhynchus. The sequence continues at coordinate 272,292 of VXAD01011617.1, read as the reverse complement.
GGCGAGAGCAGCTCTGCCTCCTCCACAAGCACCTTTCCCTGCACCAGCTGGGGCTGGCGAGTCCCTGCTCCCCGGCTGACCGGGACGGCGGCAGCTTCCCCAGCCACTTGCTCCGGACCAAAGCTGCCGACGGCAGGACGCGCTCCCGGGACAGCTGGGAAGACCACGCAGCCTTGCTGAAGCTTCCTGCCACCATGGTGTACGTGAGGGACCAGCACCTGGAGGAGAAGCTGCACCTCCTCAAGCACCGGGAGCGGCTGCAGCATCTCCTCCTGCAGCAGCGCCAGCCAGGCCAGCGGGAGGACGGCGACACAAAGCCCCCGCCCGGCGAGCGGCCCCTGTCCCCGTGGCTCGGCATCGCGGCAGGCTGCAAGGAGGAGAGAGTCTTCCTGGAGGATGCTGCGGATGGGAAGGGAGAGAAGGAGCTTTGGCTGAGCCGGGACCGCTCCGAGCTCCGAGCAAAAGTGAAGGAGGCGAGGGACGATGATGCGGACGCGCCGCTCGACCTGTCCGACTCCGGCCGGGGCAGGGAGACAGAGTGGCACGGCCGCCGGGAGCTGCGGGGCTGCGGCAGCCCGCGGGAGAGCCCCGGGGACAGCCCGGCTGTGCCCGCAGCCCGCGGCCCCGGCGGGGGACACAGGGCACAGCGGGACGAGCCGCGCTGTCCCTACCACTGGCCCAG